>OZ005653.1:248147901-248362901 GCA_963930645.1 Salticus scenicus
AGATTTAAATAAGGGTTGTAAATTTTTTGAATGTAAAAATGAAAATTTTAAATAATACACTAGGTAATGAGTAATTTTATTATAAACAAATTTCCTTGCAGTTTAACATGGGCATTGCCTATCGTGGATGCTCTTTAAGGGGAAATTATTAATAATTCATTATTATTAATATATTATATATATATAGCAAGTTCCAAAATTCAAATTTGCCAACAATCAATGATAATAAACCTGAAGAATGTTAGTTTGTTATGCCTTGGAGGAAGGGGGAGGGGGGGGGGAAGAGAAAGAGATAAAAAAATATAAACATTATATTAAAAAATGAAAGCTGTTCATAGTCAAAGTACAGTTTTTCAAAAAAAGCTCAAAAGGATATAATTTTCAACAATAAATCTAAATAGCTTATGTTTTAACTGTAAAAATAACTTTTTTTTTTTTTTTCAAATACTGAGAATGATATTGCAGTGTTTTTTAAGGATAAAGTAAGGTGAAAAATTGAATAAGTTTTTAGATCTAAAAAACAGTATATCTCCCAGCATTTTCAATTAAGTTAAAATGTTTATACCCCACTCCTCCTTTTTTCCCCCAATTCTTTTCTTTCTTTCTTTCATTTTTTTTTTTTTTTTTTTTTTTTTGTAATGTAATTTTGTCACAGAAAATAAATATAGAAGATTCACTTTTGAAAATAGTGGTACTCAACTTACAAAGCAAGATCAGCGAGGCTAGCACTTGGTTTCCTTCCTCCGACTTTTACATTAAGGTAAATTTGATGTTTCTACGCCACTTCCTTCCACTTTGTTGTGATATTTTATAAACTGACATTCTTTTTGTCTCGAATTTAATGAGTATATCAAAGTTTCCTGATTTTCTCACCCCCACCCCACAATTTTGTCAAAATTTCTAAATTTTTTGACAATTCCAGTGTTGCAAAATTCCCTAACTTTTTCCTGATTTCCAGGTTTCCCAGGGTTGCTAGCGACTCTGAAAATTATAAATACACTTTTGAAAAACATAAAAATTTTCATCTTTAGTTATGCAAGAATTTGAAAGTGAGGTTGGTGTTATTGAAAAATTGCAACAAATGATTTTATATAATAATCATAATTGAGAACTGAAAGCCAATAAACACATTCTAATAGTATATAAATATATTTTTATACATATTATAAATTAACAAATCACACACAGAAAATACAGACAAAAACAAAATGTACAACATTTCTAAACAGCATCTGATAGCTGAGAAGTCGAAATAGAAAAAGAAGAAAATGTGTTCAACGCTTTTAAACAAACAAGGAAAAAAAAAAGTATTATGCAGCTTTTAAGAGTAGACATAATGAAAAATAGTTCTAAATACAAACAAATTAAAAAATTACATAGAACTAAACTACTGTAGACAATTTTTTCTAACATTCTGCAAAGAGCAATCGTAATAAATGTATTTGAATCATGTCTCTTTGTACCAGTTTATATCACAAATTTCAAACTCAAGTCCTTATGTAGTTTCTAATAAAGTCGATGCATTTTAAAAATTATATACAATATATTTTCTTTTATAAGTAGTTCTTGTATATATACCACTTTTTCCCCCCTTAACATTTTAATACAAATAGAGCTTGCAAAACAATCTAGAAAAGTGCTTGAAAGAATGCTCTATATACAAGGTACTTTAAAAAGTTCAGTTTGATTCTTCAGGCAAAAGATTTGTTGTTATAATACCATTGTTCTAAAAAGAAAAAAAAAAAAAATGTTAAGAAAGATATAATACTAATAAAAGAATAATTCACAAAAATACTGATTAGTTTTGAAAAATTTTAAGTGTACTGAGTGAAAATAATAATTAACTTTAAACCAATTACATCTGATATATTACCATGTTTTTATTAACTTGGTTTCTTGTTTGTTTGTTTGCTCAGTACAAATCTCGCAATCGATTTTTAACTAACTTCCCGACTAGCTAGACATTTGAAACTTTTAGAATAGCTCAGAACACGATGACAATGCACTAGCTCGAAGCCTGATTTTCAAAATTTTTATTAGTTTTCTTTTAATTAATTAAAATATGAAAATAATAACCTCCTAAAAGCTTTAAAATTAGTCATTTAAATATTAGCTATAATTTAATTGTTGCCAAAAAAATTACAAGTTCCTTTTCTTTCGACATAAAAATAAATACATTAATTAAACGTGAACATTAAAAAATTACAAAAAGTTAAATTAGGCAGCTCACAAAAATTGACGTCATAACTTTAAAAATTTTCTACACATTGATAAAGTGCTAATGTAGTTTATGAAGCTAATATATGTTGTTCTAAAAGGATTAATATTTTATTTTTAAAACCAACGTTTTTTACCATGTGTTTATTTATAACTAGCAGGCTACGCCCGCTTCGCTGGTCTCTATATTTAAATGATTTTTCAAAAGCATTGAATCACTATTTATTTTTTATATCACATTATAAATAAAAACTTCTGCTTCCACTACTAATCACAGAGCTACATAACTTGGCAGATGGATAACTGGGACCCTACAGGTGAGCATGTCATCGAGATTCTTTTGAATTTGAATTTTTATTATTTTAATTATTATTATTATTATTTTTTTTTTCCCCAGTTTTAAATATTGGCTTCTATATTTCATTTTTCTACAATTTATTCTTTCATTTTAATCATCTGTGTATCTTAGCAGCGGGTATTACACTATTTATTTTGTATTTATTTAATTCATTCATTTGACGAAGAAATATATTTTCTTCTGTTTTTAATTTATTATATTTATTGAAAATCAAATGATAATGGAGTAGAAAAAATTAAGTATGTTAAATTAAAAATGTATTTATAGCAGTTATGTTTATGTATAATTTTTATAGTGTAACAATGTTTTATTCTTCATTTATTTATTTTTTAATTAATTTCTTTGAAAGAAAAATCTATTCTTTTTTTATTTATATTATTTATCAAAAAAAAAAAAAAAAAAAAAAAAAAAATGGTAGTATATAATAAAAAGGATTAAACTGATTAAAGCTAAAATTTAATTAAAATTTATTCATACTTTATTTAATTTCTTTTAAAAGAAAAAACATTTTTTATTTATTATATTGGTCGGAATCAAATCGGAATATAGTGTAAAGAGCGGGGGTGATTCAAAAACTAAAATATATATTACATGCTGAGATACAGTCATCTTTAAAATCGTAGTTCCTAAATAATAGTAGATCCACTTGTTCTGTTGTCGATAAATACCCAAATTGAAGTGCCTGGAAAGACCTTTCTGCAGGCAGTGGTAACCTGGATACGATGCAGTGCGGGCAGAAAAAGAGCAGCCAGAGGCAACGTGTACCTGCAGCAAGGTTTAGGATGATTTCAATGTAGGTATTTTTTTTATTTTTTTTTAGTTTTCATTTCTGATGTGATATAAAGGAAAATAGTGATTCAATTCTTTTGAAAAATCAATTAAATATATGGACCAGCAAAGCAGACATAGCCTGCTAGTAAATAAATAATACCTAGGAAAAATATTTTAATTTTAGAGTTATAACGACGTCATTTTGCCATATGCATAAGCAAAATTTTCATCATTCTTGTGAAAATATATTTCTTTTTATGTTGAAAAAAATGAACTGGAAAACTTTTTCGGCAACAATTAAATTTAAAACTAATATTTAAATGGCTAATTTTAAAGCTATTATAAGGAAATTATTTTCATATTTTAATTAATTAAAAATAATAATAATAAATCTAACAAATATAAAAGGAATCTTGAATGTTGTTCTTGAATGCTTTTTAAAATATTTTGATTAGTTAAAATTTTTCATCTCTTGCAAAAGTGAAACATCTATATTTCCCTTTAAAATTTACTTATTGAGATGTTTATTTTTTTATTGCATATCTCTTCAAAAATAAATATTTATTTTATGATTTTTAGAGCTCCAGTGTTTTTTTTTTTTTTTTTTTACTTAAATTTTTATTTTGTGCATTTTAGTAATTAGAAGAAAGCTTTTAAAAAAACTAATCAGAATTTCTTGTAGACAATGAAATGTTTTATTTTAAAATTGACATCTTAAACATAAAACTAAACCTTCTCAAAAATGAGACTTATTATACAAATTAGTAATATTTGTATAATAAGTCTCATTTGTATACAAGGTCTGTCTGGAAAATAATATCACTGAGCCTACAAGTATTAAAAAACCATTTATTTACATAAGGAGAAAAAAATTGTACATTAAAATTCTTCAAAATATTATCCTTCTGCAAGGATACCTTTTTGCCAGTATAATTTCCAAGCTGGGAAGGAGTCTTATGTGGGCTACATACTCTATCTCTTTATGGCCTTCCAAAACACCTTTTGCAATCTGAAGACTCACTTTTGTCATAAACATTTATCCCCGAAAGCCTGTTGAAGCACTGGAAAAGTTTCCACTGCAGTCATGCTGAGTTTCATACAAAATGCACATGATAATGTGTATATGAGACAAATCATGGGTTTACAATATTGCCTGCCATACACCTTCGAGAGCTCGGAGACAATTAATTCAGACAGATAGAGTGCCCAGTGGCAGAAAGTTTTGTAGCAATCTGCGACAGGCTTTTAAAATTTCATAATCTGTCTGCAAAATTTGCATGTAATCAGGGGAGAAAATGGCTTACAATAAAAAAGCCTGAAAGCTGATAAGGAAGGGGGGGGGGGTCTTGACATCAGCGGTGATGATCTTGTGCAACAATACACAAATACAATTTTACTACAGAACAATATAGTATAAACAATTGTGTGTGTATTCATTCAATACATCTCATTCAATTAAATATTTCGTAGCAATGTTTGACACAACACAAAATAAATAATTATAAATAATAAAAGTTTTAATTTTGATACAGAAAATTTTATAAGTGAATTGTTATCTGAAAATTGTGGAAATTTTTTTTTTATCAGTGCAGACAAAAACTGTCCGCAAGCTGTTTTTCTGTGTCCGCGACTATGTCGCGGTGTTTCTGCCACTGGGATAGAGTGTGCTGCAACATACAGTTGCTTCAGAATAAAATGTATGACACTACTTTCCAGACAGACCTTGTATGTTACTTCAATTATATTCTGCTAACAATAAGTTTAAAATACTTTATCTTTTAAACATAATCCTATTTTAATCTTATTTAAAAAATTCATATATTATAGTATAAAGATTAACCTTTTGCACTAAATTTTTTTTCTAAAGCTTGGATATTTTGACGTTATCAAGCTACCTAATATATTAGTTATATTAGAAATATATTTGAAGGCAACATATTTTTAAGCTATTTTATTATTGTCATAATATGAACATTTTGTAATGAAAAATTTAAATTATTAAATACTGAAATCAGTAACACAAGATCACATGCAATTGAAGCTTAATCATAAATTCAAACACTTTTATCTTCAATACACCATATTGTTGGTGTGCCTGAGAAGAAGTGCAAAAGATTAGAGATATTAAATAAAATAAATAAAGCATGATATTGAACTCTGCTTCAGAGTTAAAAACTAAAATAACTTTAAAAAGTTGAAGTATTAAATATATTTACCTTACTGCTATCTTTCACTACTTTTTTGCCATTTTCAGGTGTATCCCAAATTTCAACTTTTACTACATCTGAAGGTTTGTAACCCCACTAAAAAAAAAAAAAAAAAATTAAGTTTCTAATTATTAGGAATATCATATGTTAAATATGAAAATTGACATTTTAAATTATCTGTCAGTGGCCAGAACATCGTTTAAATTTGCTCCTCACTTTTTTGTGAGTTTTTCAGCTGATTATCTAAACAAATGATTTTCTCACAAAAATTTTTATGAAAATATATTTTAAATTGCCGATTTTTTTTGCAGATTCAGTTTTGAAATCCAAATTTTTCCTAGATAGAAACCCTGAAAATGTCATTTTTCCCATTGAAAATTTATAAAATTGCACTTTTTTTTCTGACCACTTGGCAGAAGAAAAAATAAAACACAATATTTTTGCAGCCAATTGCTGAAATATGATATTTTCCCCCCACCAATTTCTGAAAGACAATTATTTCATCACTAACTACCCCTTCCCCCACCCTCCAAAAAATCTGATTTTTTAAAAAGAAGATTATTTTACAACAAATTTAACAAAAGTGCTTTATTTATTATGTCTAATTCCTAAAATATACAATATTTTTACAATTCCTAAATGTAGGATCATTTTGCTACTTTTATCTTAATTTATGTTTAAATCATAGCTAAATGCATGCATAAACATAATATGTTTATGCATTTAGCTATGATTTAATGGGGAATTATATATGTCATATAATCCTCCTCCCCTCCCAAACAGTTGCACAAATATGCAACTCACTTTTCTGCTAACAGAGTGAATTAGTGCTTTTTTCAAAGCTAATTTCAGGTATAATGAGAACACTCATTTGGAGTACCATAACAGAATTTTGAAACAAATCAGAGCAAGCATATATCTTTGAAATAAATCAGAGCAAGCATATTTAAAACTTTGGTATGAAATAGGACCTATATATATATTTATAATTTTGGAACAAATCAGATCACAATAATTAAAATTTCAGATCACACTGGAGGAGGATTTCTCAATATTTAAGACTATTTATTATGCAATATTTTATTAAAAAAAAAAAAAAAAAAAAAAAAAAAAAAGTTTTTGCATAATGATTCAAGGGAAGAAAATATTTTAAATAATAAAACATGATTGATAATTACACCAAAAAAAAAAAAAAAAAAAAAAAAAAACTTTCCAAGAAGTACATATTTTTGCTTCTTGCAAGAAGTACATATATGCATCATTAAATATGTACACATACCAGTTATCCAGGGTTTAAAAAAAGAGCAAGATGCTGCAATTAAAAAAAAAAAAAAAAAAAAAAAAAAAAAGGGCACACATTAGATTTTTTAAAGCAATCTTGGATCCTCCACGGCACATTAACATTTAAAATCAGACACTTAGTTTCAAAATCCAGTTTTAAGTATGGATATAAGAAAAAAAGTTTAATTTTTAACTTTCTTTACACTCTAATTTTGCTTGTTACTAATGTATGAATGAATGTTGATCATGCACAATAGTTTTATTTATATTCATAGCATTTATGTTCAGTTTAAAAGGCTATTTTTTACAAAGGGCACTAAGAGTGCAATTATTTTTTGTGTAAGGACAGACAGGGAGCGGCACCCTCCTGAAATTGTCTGGGAGGAGACTGAATATATGCATGAAAAATTACACAAATACAAATAACAATTATATAATATCAATGCAGTTTTTACTGTTACAAAAACTTCTTGCACAGAAGATTTTTTTTTAGATCAACTAGGATGCATCATTAATGATTTTTTTTTTTTTTTAAGTTGTGCATTTTATAGAGCTTTCAAAATAAAATATTAGAAATTTAAAAATCAATTTTCAGAAAACAAAGATTGATTTAATGGTAATAAATTTTCTGAATGTAAAATGGAATTTAAAAATATATATTATGCAATAAATAATAAAATGAGGATTATTTTCTGTTAAGTTAACATGGGATTTGGCTGATAGTGATGCACTGATGCTCACTCTGGTAAATAGAATTATTTGACTAGAAAGATACACAATTACCACCAACATAGATACCTTAACAGTCAAGCATGCTCATATTTAGCACTACCATATTAAAAGAATATCAGGCAATTTGTTACATTTTGGATATTTATTCACAATTTGTCAAGGTTCAGAACCAACACTTAATTTAATATTTTTGAAAAGTTATTTTGTGTAAAAAAGTAATCGAAATTTGGCACAGTTTTTTTTTTTTTTTTTTTTTTTTTTTTAAGAAATTTAATTTTGGCACAGTAAATTGTAAATGTTTTCTAAACACTGGAATACTTTGAAGTATAAAAATAGTATTTTTGCAATAGATTTGAGCAAGTACATTGTTTTGAAGTAGGTTGGAGCAATTGGAGTTTTTTGTATTTTAGAAATGTAATTTCCAATGTAATTTCTAAAATACAAAAATTTTTTGCTGTAAATCAACAAAATTATCGCTTGCTACTTTGATATCTAATTTCAGAAATAGGTCACACTTCTGCAACTGAGGATCACATACATCTTCATACTATTTATGTTTTATACTGTAATGTATGTTTTATTGCCAAAATATGCAATTTGCATATGACCAATTAAGAAATTCATTCTCATAATTATACAAGATAAAAAAAAAAAAAAAAAAAAGTGCCATGTTTAATTTTTAAGTTGTCACATTTTTGTTTAGTTGTTATGAGGCAAGTGGATATTTTCAAATCTATTATATGACATACAAAATATTTTGAGAATTATTTTTAAATTAATATTAAGGTATTTGTAAGGGGGGAAAAAAAAAAAAAATCATACTAGGCATTAGTTATTCCAGATAATTATTTTGGTAAACATTTCTTCTCTTGTTTATTATGGTTATTTAAAAAAAAAAAAAAAAAAAAAAAAAAAAAAAAATTAATTAAATTTGGATGATTTATTAAGTTAATATCTTCAATTTATGTTATGCAGTGCAGTTGGATTTATTTAATCACTACTGTTATGATAAATCTTTCGTGTTTATTTCTTATATTTTTTCTATGTTCTTATTAAACTTGCTGGCTACCTCTCAACTCTTAATACGTTGAGTGCCCTTTTTCACTTACATATGGGCAAAAATTTTGTATGAAAATTTTCAGGGTTCCCACTCTTAAAAATAATAAAAAATTAAGGACTTTTTAAGGCCTACTTGAAGATTTTCAAGGATTACTGCAAAAATTGCAGAATGATTAAGCACACACAGCAAAATTATTTAGCAACTCCTTTGTTATGTTTTCTTCTTTCTGTAGACAATATTTTTAGTATAATAACATAGCTTATATTTAATGTCTGACATACCTCAATTGTAGAATATCAGCACGTTGGATCCCAGGTTTGATTCTTGGGTTGGGTTGTGAGGATTAAAGCCAACTGAGAGCACTAGGGTCCTAGGCCTGAGATGAAGTGCCCTTCGTGGGGTCTTTCTAAGGGGACCTAGTCTGTATTTACACAAGTTTTGGAGATAACAAAGGAAAACTCTGAACGGTTAAGCCAACAAGTGCAGCCTGGGATCAAACCTGGCACCTCACGTCTACCAGCTTTTTGAGCGCAGAACTGCTAGGCTGCTGTGGACCCGGTTTGATTCTTGGGCAGGAATTTTTTTTATTTGAATAAAATTATTCAATAGCATAATTTTAAGCAGAAACCCAAATTCCATGTTTATCACAAGACTAATCCAAGGCGATTTTTAATTTAAAGTTTGGGATTTCCCAAATTTAAAAAAAAAAAAAAAAAAAAAAAAATCAAGAACTTTTAAGGACTTTACAAAAAATTCAAGTATTTTTAAGGGACCTTGAAAATCAGAATGAAATTCAAGTACTTCTTAACAACTTTCAAGGACCATGGGAACCATGTTTTTCCTTTGATTTTTTTTATTCAATTTTTAAAATTCTATTGTAAGGGTGAATTGTATACTATAGTTCTGGCTTAATATAGCTACTATAACTATCAAAATCATGTGATATTTTTGCTCAGTGAAGAATGTACAATCTCTGATGAGATGTTATTTATTTTTTGAGCAGCATTTTTTCAATTTTTATAAAATTAATCCCTGATTATTTTTGTTGTTAAATTTGATATTTGTTTTGTTCTTTATTGGTGAATAATAGGTATTTCTGGTTCATTATGGCATAAGCATTGTGGTATCACACTTATGTTTTCTTTAATTACTATTATACAAGATAAAGCTTTATTAAATCTTAAATCTAAAGTATTTATTAAGATAAATTCATAAAAGACATTTGGTGTATAAAGTTGCATAATCACTTTAGGTTTTTCATTTCTTTTTTTGCTGTCAACATCAGTCTATATTCATTCTAACAAAGAAATACAGTTTTAAACACTATACAATGCAGCATTCAAATAAATTAATAAAAATAAAGAGAGATATTCAAAATAGAAGAGCATAAAAAAAATCAATAGTTTTTTAAACATTACAACTGATAATAAATTTTGCAAGATTAAATGAATTTTCAGTTTATTTATTAATTATTCACAGTTAAACTAAGGTTTATTCCAATACATATATAATATCAATTTCTACCTTTTATTATGTCATCACATAGAATTCAAATATTCTAATCATTTGTAAAGCAATCTATATAATATTTCTTCAACATGGACCAGTTCCGATTATATTTTGTCAAAACGATATAATAGTGATATAATTAATAAAATACGCGAGGATAAAAAATAATCTATATATTAATAGGCAAGCATAAAATTTGTAGTCCCTTTTTAACATATTAATTACGGGAGTAGAGGGTTGAAAATGGTATCATTCTAAAGGTATGGTTAGCCGGAAGGTGCAAATACAAATATTATTTCCTTACGATGTCAAGAAGGTATTTAAAAATACTTTTATTTTTTATGCATTTTCCCCCATTTTTCCCTTTCATACACGTATTCCTTTACATTAAAAAATACCTAAAAGTGGAAAGTTGTTAAATCTGGTAATTTCATAAAACTCAAATAAAACCATAGACACAGTAATTTGTATAACATCCTTATACGCAAGCGAAGTGATGACGTCACTGGCCGTCCATGGAACCACAAAAAAGATTTCCTAAGGATTTGATTTATGAGAAATCATTTTTTTATTTTCTAATTTATTTTAGGATCTAATTTCTTTCTTTTTTGTTTTATGATTTATGTCAGCTGTAGTTTAAAGAGATATTAGCCGTACGATAAATTTCATGTTTGTGTATTAATATATAATTAATATATATTATTTAATTTTTGAAACTTCAAATGTTCTTTGTTATTTGTCTTTTGGCAACAAAAAGTGACTTTATTTATTTATTTAAATATTTGGTTCTTTTATCGTTTGACTTGGTTTGACTGACAAAAAGTTGTGTATTAAATGCTCATTTAAATTCAAATGTTCTTTGTTATTTGTCTTTAGGCAACAAAAAGTGAGTTTATTTATCTATATATTAATAGGCAAGCATAAAATTTGTAGTCCCTTTTTAACATATTAATTATGGGATTAGAGGGTTGAAAATGGTATCATTCGAAAGGTATGGTTAGCCAGATGCTGCGAATACAAAATTTATTTTCTTACGATGTCAAGAAGATACTTAAAAATGCTTTTATTTTTTATGCATTTTCCCCCATTTTTCCCTTTCATACACGTATTCCTTTTCACAACACGATTTTCTCTCATTTCAGGAAAGGCTCAACATCTACAGAGAGAAATATATTAAGTAAAACTTTGCTGATTCAGTTAGAGACATATCGGCAAACAATTGTCGCAGCTGTGTTGCAATTTAATTCCGTTAAGATAAGGAAATAACTTTGCTTTGCAAAAAAAAAAAAAAAAAAAAAAAAAAAGGTCGAGTTTCGACCACTGGGCTATACTAGAATTTATAAATGGACAATATTTAAGCATGCGGACTCAGCTCAATGATCTAATAGGAAAAAATGACGACATTTGTCTGAAGAGATTGTTTTATGGAAATATGTACTTTTAAAATTTGCATCTTCAGAATCTTTGCAAACGCCACTTAAAACCTAACAATATTTTAAAGATATATACAGAATATGAATTATTATCACAAAATGACTAAAAAACACAATCATAAAAAGTATAACTAAAAGAGGAATAGGTTTTTTTTTTTTTTTTTTACTTTCTGGGGGTACTAGTTCTACTGTTTTGGGGTCAAATTTTTAAAATTGAATTTTTGTTTTATTTACACGTTTTGAGGTCCCCTTAATTCAAAAAATCATGTTTTTAGCAGTTGGTCTGTGTGTGTGTCTGTTATCAGCATATCTCAAAAACAAATTATAGCAGAAAGTCCAAACTTGGTATTCTAAATGTGCATCATATTGGAATGCTACACTAAACGTTTTGTTGAGATCAAGAAAATGGTTTGTGTACAGGGACATCCAAGATAATTCAAATGCATTATGTCTATGGGGAAAATTGCAGGTAAGTAGAGTTTAAAATCTATAGACTGCACTAAACAGCATGAAACGAATAGATATATATTATATACGTAATAACATGTTTCGTGTAGAATATAGTATAGAAATCATTCACTGTTCATTTACAGGGCTACACAAAAAAACTAGATTATAGTATGACAATACTTGAAAATGGATGGAAGTGTACTTCAGGTTGTGCCATGTGTTATTAATATAGAATTATACTTATGTCCTCCACGTGATGTGTACATAACTTTTAGAAGATATACAGGGCTGCCAATATTTAAGCCATAACATTCTTTTTTATTGCTAGTGGAAGTGCTTTACTGCAATATTTTACCATGTCCAGGAAAGCTGCTCAGGAATTAAAATTAACTCCTCATAGCCAAATGGTAAATAATGTATTTTTTTAAGCTAAATATTCATCACTTGGTTTTGTGTTTATTTAGACGTTTTGAGGTTTTCTGAATACCGAAGTCATGCTTTTTACATTAGACCTCTGTCTGTGTTTGATAGAATAAGTTAAAAGCAAATAATTTCAGGCGATCCAAATGTTGTATTTTGAAGTTCATGTGTTTGTTACTAGAAAAGTTTGATCAAGATTGATAAGTTTCAAGGAATGTTGTTGTGAAAGTTGGCTCAATAATTTTAAATGAACTTTTGATTTTAATAACAGTTTCAAATTCTATATAAATGTAGGTACAGTAGTGAAATGGGGGGTTGAGGGGGGGGGGACGGGGTAGCCCCCCTCTCACACAGAATTACTTGTCAAATAAAGAAGCTGTTTCGAAGCCTAATTTGAATTGTTTTAACATAGGTTTTCATAACAGTACTTGTTATCTTACCTCTTAATCTCCAATCTGTATTTATAGCATTAAATTTCAGGGTAAAAGAAAGTTGTATGAGTGACACACCAGATTATTTTTTCTTTAACAAAAAATTGTGCCAAAATAAATAAATAAAAAGTGATTCCCAACATGACAACAAAAATTTAAAAAGATGTCATTGGGGTCCTGTGCTAAAACTGGAAGAATGAAATCTGGGTCATCGACCATGAATTTTAATTTAAAACCTTTCTTTGAATGATTTTGGTTTCACTGTTGCACAGTGTTAATTTGGTTCTAATAATAATTTGGCTTTTTGTAAATTAAAATTTTAATTAGGTAGTAAAATTGGTATAATATTTATGAGTTTAAAATTTTAAAGGTAAATAGGAAAAGAAATAAAGTGTGGAAGTTTCGCACAGGTTTGCTAGTAGTAAATATTATATATAAAATAAATAAATAAAATTCTAAATTAGATTTTTTTTTTTTTTTTGGAGGGGAGGGGGTGGGGGGTTATAGGCACACATTTTAACATCTTTATTTAAACAAAAATAGTTCAAAATTATTTTAGCTTAGCCCAGACATTTATCAAAACATTTAAAACCTTACTTCTAAATCTGCAAGATCTGAGATTCCGTTATTGCCTAACCCCTCTGAATCGGTGTTTGTTTGAGAATCTGTAGACAATTTTCCATGCATCATCATGTCCTCTTTTGCAGATCCAGAATGAAAGCGACCACCTTCTCCTCTAATACGATTCATAGCATGTCGATGGCGAGATTCATGTAAGTATTTCTATAAAGGAAAGAGAAATATATATATTTGAACAATACCTACAAATTGGTTTGAATTAAGTTTAAGAAAATATAAAAATTATTAGGATTCAGTTCCTGTAATTTAGTTTAGCCTTATATTTATTTCAGGGATGAGAATAGCAAAAATACAAAAAAGCTGAAACTGTACACAAAGACACTGAAATGAAACAGTTCTAGAATTTTGATGACAAAATCTATTATATTAGAGTAATAAATATTTATTTTAATCTTCAATGTATAAAAAATGAACAAATACTCATCAGAAACATAAAAAAAAGCTCAAAAGCTAAATGTACAAAAAAGCTGAAATCAGCTGAAAAATTGCATCCCTATATTATTATTATTATTTTAATTAGAGCATCCTAAATCAAACCAAAAAATTGGCATTTTATAATTTGATTGGCATTTATGGCATTAATTTATATATATATATTTTAGAAACATCATCATTAACCATTTATTTCGAATTAATAATTTATGCTCTGCAAAGTTTAAAAACAAGAATATTAATAAACTGATCACAGCCACTGCTAAAATGGGTTTTCCTAAAAACTTTGTATTTTCTATTTTATATCCTTAACCATGTCTCTGTCAGTACAAAAAAAAAAAAAAAAAAAAAAAAAAAAAGCTGTGTACACTCTTGTGTATATCAACAAAAAAATTATAAAATAATAAAAGACAATAAAAAAGGTGGCGGTTGGGTGGGCAGATGTTTGATTACGGAGGTGGGGTGGTGTTGTAAGGCTGGATGGTTGGGTGGGTTTGTGAAATTAAATTAAAAAAAAAAAAAGTAGAAGGCTTGTTGCATTTGCTTTGTATTACTATGCATGCTTTCATTTTCCATTAAAATTTCAGTTTTTTCCTTATTGAGTTGTCAACTATATTTAATGTTCTAATTATACTGTTAAACACAATGTGATTAAACGGTTAATTTCATTGTGGCTTCGTGGTTTCATTGTTGTTCATCTGCTTTGAAATTTGCATTTTTAAATCCATATGGTTCCTGTTTCTGGTTGTGGCAGGCTGGGGGAGTGTTGCCGGCATAAAACTAGTGTAACCCCACAGGCAAGTCACAAGTCTTGCCGCCTGCCTCCTTCTTCCTATCTTGTGTTTCTTGGGTTGTTTTTTCATTAATTTTGATAAGTTTATGGTTTTAAGTTAAGATTTGTTGTTTTACTTTATTGATTCGTTTGTTTTGCAGGCTGTTAATTGGTGAATCTGGTTTCTTTGCATTGGTGTATTTCGTCCACTGGTGATTTTTTTTTTTTTTTTTTTTTTGTCTTGTTGGTCATTGGTGTTTCAGTGATCTTGTATCTGTTGCTTGGCTTCTACTATGCTTAATAGATCATCTTTATTATATATATATATATATATATATATATATTATGTTAATATATTATATAATATTTCATTAATACATTTTTTTCATATTTAAATATAAAATAATTTCTGGTAAAAATGATAAAGAAATGAAATATATCCATGAAAAGTATAATCATTGTAAAAAAACTTAATATTTAAAGTTAAAATAAATAAATAAATAAATTTTGCAGTAAAAATGAAAATGGAAAGGGTTTATTTTTGAAAGGATTGGGAAAAATTAGGAATATAAATTAATATCTAATAATGAATAACTTTAGATAGAAAGTACTTTAAAAGTCAAAAAGAAATAATAAATCATCTAATAAATTAATTAGATTTTATAAATTACTTGCATTAAAATGACCTTCATTTTAATGGTAATTAAAAATCTCTTTTGATGTGGTTGACACTTCTACAGAAGTTTCCTCACAACCTTGTTATACTCATATTCATCAGCACAAATAATATTTAAATTATTAGAAAAATACGAGAAATATAGGGGTTAAGGGAATGCACCATAGTGTGTCAAGGTCAGTCAAACCTTGTGTTAACCACTGAGCTGAAAAAACAACTGGAACAAATGCTTCCAGTACCTTCACACAGTGTTCGTACATGCCAGTTTTTCTGCAATCATTTGCCGTGCAGAGTAAAATCTTGCACGGCAGGTAATATTTGTCGAGTCGTCTATTACTATTATACTCTTTAAAGAATTAAAATATAAAACTGTAATATCATGTTTAGCATATGGTTGTTCGAACAGATAGCCTTTACACAATTTTATTTTGAGATATAAAGATATCAAATGCTTTCTGCCGTGCAATGTTCAGAAGACAAACCTTCCAAAAACGGCATGCAAAAACCGGTCTAGCATTTCCTCCAGTTGTTCTTCAGTTCAGTGGTGTTAACCTATGACAACATAATCCTAAATAATCTCCAATGCTATTAATTACATATTATAGTCGAACCTCGTTAATGTGAATCTCAAGGGAGCTAAAAAATTTGTTCGTGTTATCAGTAACTAATCTACATATTGGCGGGAATTGTAGAAACAGTTAATGTTAAAAGTAATTCACATTAACGAGGTTCGACTGTACATACTTTTGAATTCTATTTTCACATTAACAAAATTTAGGAGCATTAATAAGATATTTTAAAAATAAATTTTTGGAAAAGAAGTCATTTTTCTGTCATAAATTTTCTGAATGTGAAAGTAAAATTAAAAAATTATATTATGTAACTGGCAGGTCCACCTGTGCTGCTTGTGTTGATAATGGTGCTTATAAAATTTTTGAATTAAAGAAAAACAAAGTAAAAAATGAGATGGAATTAAATTAAATTAAAATGTCCCAGCTTCATGATACTGCAACTGAATGCTTTGAATAAATGGATTCCAAACCCAAACCAGGAGATTGATAGAAAGCAGTAAAATGAATCACTATATGTACTACCTCAATAAAATTCTAATTATAACAATTTGTATTCATTGTGAGAACTTAAGCAAATAAAACCACAAATAAAAATTAATTTAAATATATCACCTTTTGGAGCTTCTCCTGCTTGAAAAGTACTCATTCATTCTTCTGGCCTATGTGGTTTCGGTGATCTTGTAACTGTTACTTGGCTTTTATTGTGTTTGATAATTCTCTATTTATATATATATCACTCAAGTTTGTGAAAATTGCAACACAATGAAGAGATTATGCAAACTGAACCAAACTTACAGGAAATGTAAAGTGAGCAATTGCGCATGCGTGAAACGACAATTGACTCCTTATCACTTGCTTAGTTACTTGTTCCAGGTATATAAAGGATTGTCGAGGCGCATCGAAATCTGTTTATCATCCTCTGTCTGCGGTAAATGTTTCATTGGGGGTCAATATGACCTGTCAAAAGCAGAGGGTGCCATACCAACAACTAACGGAGTTCGTAAGAGGCTGCATCATTGGTATGCGAGACGGTGGATTTTTGTATCGAGAAATCACAATCTACACGCAGTGTAATGCCACAACAGTGATGCGTGTTTGGAAGAAATGGACAGAGGAGAATCAAACAAGTCAAAAACCTGGCAGTGGAGCAAGCAGTAGAACAACGGCATGAGACAACAGACACCTCAT
Source organism: Salticus scenicus (assembly GCA_963930645.1). Lineage (NCBI taxonomy): Eukaryota > Metazoa > Arthropoda > Arachnida > Araneae > Salticidae > Salticus > Salticus scenicus. Next base: position 248,165,050 of record OZ005653.1, read on the forward strand.
CCGCTTGGCTGTGACAGACCATACAGCGTCCTCTCGTGTGTTAGCACAATGTTGGAGCACGGTTATAGGAGTTTTGTTGTCTAGCTCCATGGTTCGTCGTCATTTGTTGCAGCTTGAACTGCGTGCAAGGGTTCCTCTACGCAAGATTTCCCTATCGCTGAATCACAGACGCCTCCGACTTCAATGGGCTCAACAACACAGAACATGGCAAAAAATTGTTTTCTCCAATGAATCTTGCCACAATCTGTAGGAGTACAATGATGGAAGAGCATATGTCAGACATTACAGGGGGGGAAACGTCTGTTCCAACAGTGTGTTATCCAACATCACACTGCACAAACACCTAGCATCATGGCGTGGAAAGCTACTGGGTATAATAGTCGATCCCATTTAGTGTACACTGCGGGCAACCTCAACAGTGATCACTACATAAGGGAAATTTTGGAGCCAGAGGTCCTTCCCATTCTTCGATGTATTCCGGGTGCTGTATTTCAGCAGGATAATGCCCATGCACATGTTTCTCAGACTGCACAAGCCTTCTTCAGTGCACATCAGGATTCGCTTCTTCCATGACCTGCTTATTCCACGAATATGTCGCCCATCGAGCATGTCTAGGATTTCATTGTTCAGCAACTCGCTCATACAACTGGTGGGGCACACAGTAAGATTGAACTCTGGCATCAAGTTGAAGCCATCTGGAATGCCATTCCCCAGGATTACATTCAAAACCTGTATGATTCAATGCCACAACATGTACAGGCTCTCACCGTTCAGCGTGGCAGACACACAAAATACTGATTTCAGACGTTCTTTTTTTTTTTGGTCTTGTACATTTGATCATTTATTTGTACCACTATCAGTAATATGTGGAATAAATTTCCTTAATTTCTGACAATTCTGTCATGGTGTTGCAATTTTCACAAACATGAGTGTAAATTTGCATGTTCATCCCCCCCCCCCCCCCCCCCGACATAAAAAGAAATATATTTACTTACATGTAAATAATAAAGTTGAAACATTTTGGGGTTTTATTTAATATCTTATGAACCAATTATTCGATTAAACTAAAAAAAACTAGTTCGCATAGGTGGACTCTGCTCAGTTCCCCATCATATTTATGTTCTCATAAATTTCTAGTTTGAGACATGTAATCATGTTAAAAGAAATGAATTTGACAAAGGCTTGATACAGTGACAGAATGAAATCCCCGCCTAATAGGCTATCCACCGTTCACTTCGATATATTTATCTTATTCTAATCTATTAATTTATTTTATCAGGGTCAATTCCGTTGTTTAGTTTTCATGCAACTATTTCCAGTGCAATAATCCTCATAATTCATATTTATATGAAAAATTTACAATTTCGCTATGTTGATAAAATCGTGAATTATGAATAATTTTTGAAATTTTCCTATTACAATATTTGTATTCAATCATGTTCAAACAAATATCATAAATGTAATTTTGAAGTTGTTTAATGCCTTTATGATCCTCAAAATGGAAGTTTATGCTTAAATTTGCCTTATTCTGACGTGTTAAGTAAATCGTAAATTCCAAATAACTTACGAATTTTTTAAATTGGAAAAATCATAGTCTATGATAGTCATGCCAGTATCCTAAATAATATTTCGAAAGTGATTTGACATCTTTACGATTAAAATATCCCTCAAGATTGACGTTTATGTGAAATTTTCCTCTATTCTGCCATGTTAAGAAATTTGTAAATTTCCAATAACTTATGAAATTTCTATATTGGAAAATTCATAATCATTAATATTCATACCAGTATCCTAAATAATATTTCAAAAGTAGTCTGACATCTTTACGATGAAAATATCTCTGAAAATTGATGTTTATGTGAAATTTTGCCCTATACTGCCATGTTAAGACATTCGTAAATTTCCAATAACTTGCGAAATTTTCAAAGTAGCATATTTATAGTTACTGATGTTCCTTCCGGCATCAAAACTGATATTTTGAAAGTGGTCTGACATTTTTACAGTGAAAAGTTTCTATTTAATTCACGTTTAAGTGAATTTTTGTCCTATTCTCCCATGTTAAGAAAATCTTAAATTTCTAATAACTTACGAAGTTTTTAAATTTGAATGTTGCAAATGAATAGGGTTCTTGCCAGTGTCGAAAGTAATATTTTAAAACTGATCTGACCTCTGTGCGACAATTTGTTCTTGAGATATCGTGTACACAGACTAACAAACTAACAGACTTACACACTAACAGACACCCTACAGACAGACACCATAGAAATTTTGTCATTTTCAGATTCCTCACACCTGAAAATGTGTAAAAAAGTCAAAAAACCGAGGTCGAAAATTTTCATGATTACCTAAGTTCCCCATACCTATAGTATGATGGGCATGGGGAACTAATACAGTGTTAGGTAGATTTTGTCCTGATTAATAAGTGTACCAATTTTTTTAGTGATCGGTTGAATGGTGTAGCTTTGTACAGCAAACTAAATATCCAAACAGATACAACAGCTAGCATTCAGCTTTATATATATAGATGAAAAACAATGAAGATTATTTGGGACTATTTCCCTACAGTTTATCATGGGGCTTGGCTGACCTTGAAGCAACCTCTTAACATTTTGTTTTGTTATATAAAAAATGAACTAGTCAAACATGAATTTACCCTTCTCTCTTTAGGTATTCGTCCTTCTGCTTCTAATTTAGCTCTAGCTTGGCGTCTTTTTAAAATTCTATGATATTGTTTAGCATTAACATATAATGGTTCTTCTTCTAGTAATTCTGCACCAGGTAAAGGTATTCTCTGCACTGCTTGAAGGCCAGCTGCTCCAGGAACGACTTGCTGTTAGGTAGAGAAATCAGAATAGATTTTAAAAATCAATTAACTACTTTCTTAACATTGAAAATTTATATACAAAAGTAAAAGTGAAAAAACAAACTAAAGAAAATCAAAAGCATTTTTAGAGTATAAAATATCTGAAATAATAAAGTTAAGTTTGTAACTTCAATTACCATAACTATATTGCCTTGAGGAACATTAGACGGTATTGTGATAGTTTGGGGAGTTGGACTAGCAGCAGTTGTTGTAGATGTCTGTACAACCGGTTGTGGTGTAGGAGCAGCAGTCACGGATACAGAAGGTATCTGAATAATACCTAAAACAAAATTTTAAAAGTGAAAAAAGACAGGATACAGCTATAAAATATATTCATACTTGTGCATTTTTCTATTAACTATTCATCAGTTGTTCAAACTAGTTGTCATCAATAATGAAAGTAATGCCATATTCATTATTTATTATTATTATTATTTTTTAATTTAATCTTGTAAATATAAATGTATTAAGCTCTTTACTGAACTAATTACAGCATATTTTGCTTAATTATAACACATTTGAATTCATTGTAACACAAAATACTATTTTTCATTTTTATATTTAGAATCTTAAGATCAAGTTTAATTTGTGAAAGCTTGATTTCATTAATTTGCTGCTAATTGGTATATTTTAATGAAAGTATTTAGTGCAGTAGGTACTTCATGTAGCAATTCCTTAACTGGTATCCACAGAATTGGCATATTTTGTAATTAATGGAGTAATATAAGCATAAAATTATTTTATAATTAAAAAAAAAAAAAACGGGGGAGAGAAAATAAAAGGCTCGACAGACAGTGATGCCACATTCTTAAAAGAGATGTCAACAGAGTGAAACACCACACATGCAAAGCTTTCAACACTGTGATTGCTGGTGACCAAGCTGGGGGACCCCAGCGAAAACATGTTACGGCCAAGACATGAAGTATGTAAGAAGGTTTTTTAGTTTAATTCATTTTTTAAGAAAAGTAGATTGAAAAGATTTATATGATAAAAAAATCAGAACAGAACATTTCAATCAAATCCAAGATATGTGGTAGAAATGTGTGAAAAGAGATAGTAAGCAAATATCCTTTTAGAAAACTTTCACTGAATTTTGTTGAAAGACATCTTTTTCTCAAAAATGCCATCAATCTATTTTCCATAATGCTAGAATTAAAAGGAAAATAAATCCCTAAACTAAAAAATCTCAGCGAAACTTCACAATTTAGCAATTTTTTCTTAGGAAAAAAAAAAAAAAAAAATCTTAATTCTATAGTACATTTTTTAATTGGCAATTATTAAGAAAACATAAGGTCAGGATTCAAAATTAACAATCGTTAGGCATATTTTGCACCTAGAAATTTAAGTTTGGCAACCATACAATTACACCCAGTTTTACTTTTTACTTGTGACCAGATTAAAAAAAAAAAAAATCAATTTTATCATAATAAATTTTTTATATATAATTTAACTGTTCTGTTTTAAGTAAATTTTTAAAAATATAAATGTCTTCATGTTTAACTTTTTGTGTTTGTATTTCTTATTTAAATAAAAAAATAAAACTAAGTTTTATCCTGTTATGATCCCAATAAAAAATTTAAAAATTATGCATGAGAAGAAAATTATGGCAACTAAAAAATAATAATTAGGTGCCATTGACGCCTGACTTTCACATTCTAATTTCTATCCCTGCATACGGTCCATTGCTACTGAAATATTTGGTAGTAATAAATTCAATTAACTAAAAGATTGAAAGCTGTATGAATAATAGGACTTTTACTACGTTTGAAACATAGCTAAAATATGAAACACATATTTAGGAAAGCAAATTTTAATTTAAATATCATATTTTGATGAAAAGGGCCAAATTAAATTTAACAACAATAAAAAGTGACTAGGTCAGAGTCAAACAGGGTATTTTCGCATAACATGCCAGTGGGACATACCACTGAGTGAGCTAACTCGGCAATTTCTGAACAACACTGTTTGAGGAAGACCTCGAACAATGAATGAAAATAAATAAAATACTCTTTTCACAATTATTTGTAATTAATCAATCATTTTTCATTTACATAAATAAGATGAAAAATTCATAAAATTTGTTAACATACTAAAAAAACATTAAAAATAATCTTTTAAAACCCATAAAAGTGATATTATATATATATATATATATAATGAAAATACGGTATGTATTATGGGGCATAAATGTCTTGGAAATGATGAGAAATCCTTTTGGCATTCTCTAATAATCCTTTACTAATTAAAAAGGTGCAGTCGAACAAAGAGCTAGGCAACCTGAGCAAAGATTTTGCCCTGAGTTCCAGATAATGAAAATACAGGATTATTATGGGGTGCAAATGTTTAAGAAATGTTAAGGTGTCCTTTTGGCATTATCTAATAATCCTTTACTAAAAAGAAAGGTGCAGAAAGGATGGGATCCAGAGCAGAGATTTCACTGTGAGTCCCGGAAGTATTATGTGACAGTGTCTATGATTGGCAGTTCGCTGTGATAGTGAAACCCCACCAGGCCTTCAGTTCCTTTAGCAACTGTTACATGAAGAAAAGTTTTCTGTTTGTTTGTGTTTTTGCTTGCCAGATCTCGATTCTAACTGGTTAATAATCTGATGACTATCACTTTAGCTTAGGTTCCAGATATCCAGGGTTAATTACTACGGAAGATCTGACTGCAAACACTTGCAAAAAGCATCTGAATAAGCTAATTTTTATAAAAGTTGTAAAATATTTCGACTTTTGGATTATGAAAGTGTTCTGCCATGAAGCAAAATTTAAAGGGACAATAACAAATTACTAGCAATTTATACTTTTAAAATGGGTTTTTCTTAAATTAAATTATTTTTTATCCTTTCACATTCCCCCCCCCTTTCTCCCTCACAAAAATAAACAAATAAAATTTCTCAGATACATACCACCTTGAGCATGAATAAAATTTGTACCATCAATAGGTACAGGCTGATATACTAATGTTTGTCCATCAGATGTCTGTAATATTTGACTTTGTCCTGGTTGTTGAATAATAATCTGCAAAAAGAAATCCCTGCAGTTAAAATAACAACTTTGCATGCTATAATATACATAGTCATAAATGCTATAATAATTAATATATTTTTAGCAATTAATGCTTCATTACAAATCTTAACATTTTATAATTAAAATATTTTAATTTAGATACTTTAACAAACTACTTTAAATGACACATTTGTAACTAATAGTAATTACTTTTGTTGTTAATATTCAAATAGATAATTTAAGAATCATTAGAGAACCCTGTGAATTTTTTTTATGCTTTCTGTGACAAGCCTTGTTCGTGCAAATCTTTTCTGCAAGATATATAATAATAAAGCTATCAATATTATTAATAGACCGTTGAAGAATTCTTAAATGTAAGACAGGAGTTTCTATTTTCTACTGAAATTTAGGAATATCTTTAATTTTTAACAGCAAATCTGTCTGCAAGTGACAATTTCTTTTCTGCGACAATGTCACTGTATTACCTAAATTCTGTCACAGGGTTAGAGAACATTATCTATAAAATTCTTGAAACTACTTGCTATTTATTCAAAGTAAATTTCATCAATAAAGTAAAATTGAACCCAGTGGCAGAAAGTTTTAAAGCTGTCTGCTACAGGCTTTTAAAATTTCATAATCTGTCTGCAAAATTTGCATGTAATCAGGGGTGAAAATGGCTTACACTCAAACAGCCATAAAGCTGATTGGGAGGGGGGGGAGGAGGGGGGCTTAACATCAGTGGTGATCTCGTGCAACAATACACGAATACAATTTTACTACAAAACAATATAGTATAAACAACTGTATTCATTCAATTAAATATTTTATAGCAATGTTTGACATAACACAATATAAATAATTATAAATAATAAAAGTATTAGTTTTAGTTTTGATACAGAAATTTTTATAAGTGAATTGTTATCCGAAAGTTGTGGACAAATTTTTTTTATCAGTGCAGACAAATACTGTCCGCAAGCCGTTTTTCTGTGTCCGCGACTATGTCGCCGTGTTTCTGCCACTGGGAAATTGAATAGATTATTTTATTACACAATATGTAATGTTATGACCATTCACAGAACTTTTTTGTATATTTTCTTAAACAAATTCATTTATTTTTATTTTAAGTAAATTGGGGTGTAAAGCTTGATATTTTTATATACCAACTATGTGAAAAATACCAGAGCCGGGAATCGAAATTGGGCCCTCCACTTAATGCACGAATGTTCTACCACTGAGCTACCCTGGCTGATAACCAGCTCGGCATTTCTCACATAATATTCATTGGCAAAGTCACTGAGTCTGCGAATGCAGATATAACAGGTGAGACAATATTAATCGCAGCACAACTCCATAGATGGAGCAATATAATTTATCATTAATTTTATAATTTCATAATGATTGGTTAAAAATAATATTATGTAAATTTTTGCGAAATTTTGTCCAGAAGTGCTATAATAAAAATTATGAAAAAATAGGTTGATAGAGCCATCTTTTGAGCAATATGCACAAAAAGTCTTCATAGACAGCACTTTATATCAAGATCAGCAATAACTTTTCATATAAAACTTTAAAAAAAAAATATTTTTTTTAAAAAAGCTTAGATTATCACAGATCTATAGATCAGTCATTCATTTTAAAAGCATTGGCGAGTTAAAAAATTTCATCCCAAGGAGGGAAGCAATACTCCTACATATAGATTTTTTTTTTCTCTCCCTAGTTGATTATTTAATAATATTATCAAATATATATATATATATATATATTAATTGTACACTGATGCATTAAAAATAATTCTTGTTGAGGACATTTATGCAAAATTTTGTGCTATACTGACAATAAAAATTGTGATAAAATGGAATGGTAATGCTACCTGACAAAGCATCTGCACCAAAAGTTGATAGGCACTAATTTATGTAAAGGTGCAACAACACAAATTTATAAGAAATGCATTAATTTTTGAGCTTGTGGCTACCACAACATTTTTGTCACATACACTTAGACGTTTCCTAAATGCTCAGGATATTTTAAAACATGTAAATCCATCAAAAAACAAAAGTAAAAAAAAATTACGAGACAATATTTCTATTAAATGTAGAAGAAAATAATTAAAACTAGTATACTGTGGCCAGCCCATCACAAAATTTTCACCGCGGCTTCTCACAATAGAAATTTAACATATACAGTTTAGTGCAATTGTAATCAACAAATGCTGAGATGAAGAAATGTGAAATATCAAACCTCCACCTATCAGCTGATATACACCTTAATTATGTCAGCATTTGTTTTCATAATGGTTATATCACACATCAAGTTCTGTGCAATTGTATGCCATAGAAGTTGAGAATTAGCCTATTAACGAGGTAAATTGCAGAACAGTAGCGCCACCAGTTGGCTGATAAACACTCAAATTAAATCAATATGATGTTTCACAATGATTCTCTCACATACCAGTTTTGTGTAATAATACACAATTGAATCTGACATATAGCGTTCCCAATCTCAGGGAAAATTGCAGTATAGCCATATGATATAACAATGATATTCCTACATCGCTCCCTGGTATATACTGAACTTACCGTATTCTTCCCGGAGGAAGAACGGACATGTTTGGGAAATCTGAGGGAAAATTTAGTTTGATATTTCTAGGAATGATTCGACAGAGGTAGTTCTCGGGAAATACGACGGAGCTGTGAAATGACGATGTTCCTACGGAAGCCGCTACGGCGAACATTTTGCATTCTTACGGAATATGCTGGGAGAAATATGGGAAATCTGGGAGTTACTGTGGGAACTGCTACAGAAGAATATTTGCTATATGGGTATCAGCTGATATGCACACAAATTGAATCAGTATAATTTCTCATAATGGCCTTCTTATGTATCAAGTTTCATTTGATTATATGCAATGGAACCTGAGATATAGCCTTCCCTTAAACTGCATAAATTGCTGTATGGCAGCACCACCTGTTGAGCAATTTGCACCAGAAGTTTGAGAGGCACTAATTTATGTCAAGGTGCATTTACATATAAATTTATATGCAATTCTGTGCAGTAGTTCATGAGATACAGTAGCCACAAAATTTTTGTCACATACACACACATTTTCTAAAAATGCTGAAATTGTGTTCTGGAACTCTCAAAACGTGTAAATCCATCGAAAAGTAGAAGTAAAAAATTTTCACAAATCCAATACTTCCTTCTATTGAATATAGATGAAAGTAAAAAGGCTCATATGTCATATATAATGCTTTATACATACAGAAGAAGGAAGGGGAATTTTGATAAATGGGTAATAAGGGATACTTTTATGGCTCATTACAATTACATAAAAAAAAAAGAAGCATTAAAAAAAAATTAATTTAACTGTGTAATGAACAATAGGTGCAAAGGAGATACAATTACACTAAAATATTCCAATTATAAGTGATAGTGATTTGTATATATATATAATGATTTCTGAACCCTACAAATGCAACAATATCTCATGCTACACTTTAAATATTTCAGTGAAGATTTTTTGAAAAATTGCTTAACTTGGGGGGGGGGGGGGGGGGGGATGTCGTACATCACATATAAAATTCCTTTAATTCTATATATATACCGTATATTTCCGTGTATAAGTCAAGAATTTTTGGAAATTTTTCGGAAACTGTATTATAATGGTCGGCTTATATACGGATCTACATTTCTAGCAAAAAACGTACTTCAGAAACAGTGATTGAATACATATATTTTAAGCTTAAAAAGTATATATAAAGTAAAATAGTTATATTAAACCTTATTTTTAAATAATTATCACATATAAAACTCTTAAATTAGCAATTTTAAATTTATTTCACGAAACGCTCGATGTAGTCACGTTTGTTTACATTTCTTTTTGACCTGCCGGTAACTGAAGTCATCGGCAGAGTGCACGAACGGAGTAAATTCTCTGTCTGATTCAGAAATAGTATAAGAGAAACTTGAAAAAAACAGAACTCCCGGTCATATTTTTAATTTATACAATTAAATTTAAATCATCTCTGTTTAAAATGTTTCTAGGCCTACACTAGCAAAAGCGGCAAAGCTTCGTTTTTTTTATAGAAGTATTTTTATTTTGTTGAAGATTGCCTTGAAGCACTGATAAAAATACTGAAAAGTAGAAATATACAAAATAATTTAGATACGTCATTAAAAAAAAAATCGATGCAATCGGACTTTACACGGCTTATTTATGTAAACAACCAGCGGTGGCATTGCTTCATCGACGTTAGGGTTAGGTCTCCCGGCCCGGTATTACAGTAGCCATCGTTTTCAGCTGCCGGGACTTGCGTTCGCGTCTGTGTTTGCCTCCCTTCTTATAGGGTTGCCAGAGTTAAAATTATCGCCGTTGGCGAACACACTGCGAACGTTTTACGTTATGGCTAAGCAAGGTAAGGAATTCTATTGGATAAGCACGCATTTCGCGCAATTTCGTTGGACAGATTATCCTGAAGGTTGTATAGATTGGCAATATTTTCTCCATTTTGGCGATATACTCGAACTTTAAAAAGAGTATTTTTTCAATTCGGCTTATACACGGGTTTGCAATTTTGGGCAAATATCTGCAGGGAAAAATGTACTCTCGGCTTATATACGGATCGGCTTATATTCGGAAATATACGGTATTCTTTTTTGGTAACTTTTTTTTAACTTCCTGGCTTTTTAGATTGTGTAGCGAATCCTAATATAAGCAATCTTTAAAACACACTTGGAGAAAGACTAATACAATGATACAATACACAAATGTAAGTTTATTTTAATAGAGTCTTAAATTTTAGAGCTATTATCACTTAATTTAGTTATAGTTATGGATATTAAAAGTTTCACAGCATCTAATTCATTTTATAAACTATTATACTCAAGAATGATTATACTATGATATTAGAATGATTATACTCAAGAAAAATTAATTGGATAGAGAGAAACAGTAATGATACAATAACATACAAAATAGAAAATACAAGGTGATCTACTGGGTACAAGGCATGAGATTTTTAGATGTCCTGATAGACATCATTGGGATGATTATTTTGATACCCATCTTAAAGGGTCTCTGATTATAGTTACATAGCTTAAAAGAATTATTATGGAAAGTTAGTCTTTTTTCAAAAAGTTAGTCCCCCCCCCCCCCCTCAACGTTTTTTTTTTTTTTTTTTTTTTTTTTTTTTTTTCCTTTTCTGATTGTAAAATTAGTTTTAACATTAATTTTTTTTTTTTTTTTTTTTAGATTTTAAGATATTTATCACAAAGTCCTAAGCTAAGGAAAATTAAGTCAGAAAACTTTAAAATATTTCTATGTTACTAATTTTCAGGGTTGAACGGTTTTTTCCATAGTGGAAAAAACCACTGGAAAAAACCTGGTTAAAACCGTCCCGGACAAAATACCGTTTTGTCCACTATTAATTATTTGCGAGTACTAAATTAAAAATTACCTTTATTCTTTCCATATATATAAAATAATTCTTTATCATTATGCGTATGTGAGAGCTTGTGAAATACGGTCACCTGGTTGCCATTGGCGACCAATATTTTTTTAAACTAGTAATAATGTTTTCAACTTTAAGGAAACTTTTTTTTTTTTTTTTATATATATATTGGTGAAAGAATTGGTCCCAAAATTGGGCTCCAATTCTACTTTCGCTGTTTTGATTCCTGCTTCTCTCACCACTTTTTGAGACACTGTGTTGAATTAGGGAATTTACACATCTCCGTGCATGTTTCACAACTCAGTGTTAAATTATTGCACCGTTTTAGGGAATTGGTTTACACTGCTCCTGTCTGCGCATGCTATCGACCTGGTGCTGAATTGTTGTATCTGTATAATGATGTATCATTGCCGATGGTGTATTGATTTAGTGAAAATAATAAAACCAGTTTCATGATGTTAAATTTAAACAGGTGTTTCCTAGTGTAAAAAAAAAAAAAAAAAAAAAAATCATTCAAGCCCAATAAATAATTGGTTTTTAGTTGGTATAATAATTGGTATATAGAATCTTAATTTCTATATTCAAGTAAATTTTGAAATGGAACAAAAAAAAAAAAAAAAAGAAAGAAAAAGAAAACGTTGGAGAATATTTGTTTATGGGCTACCAGAATTTTTTGTTGGCGACCATATTTTCTAATAAATTCCTGAACCCTGTGTATGTGAATAAAATCAATTTAAATATTTCAAAATAGACATGCAAAGTTAACAATATTTAATAAACAAATATATCTATTTCTAAGGGTGGATTGGATGCAAAAGTGATAGTTTACAGTTAAAATTTTAATTCCCCTCCCCCCCCCCCCACTGCTTTCAACTACATTGTCATCTCCTCCCTCATAGTCATAAACACCTTTAAAAAATTTGTTATTAAGCATGATGAAATCAATGATTCACATAGCTTTCATGGAATTTTTTACTTTCTGAAAATACATAGGTAAGGAAAGTATTGCAATCATGACAAAAATTTGACTTGTGATGTTGGTGTATCTACATGTTTTGAGGCTCTATGAGTTCATTTTTGCTATTCTACGATAATGTATGTATATCTGAGTAGAGTGAACACAATATTGTCTAAATGCTTTGTCCAAATGAGCTAAAAGTTGGTGCATATGTTATAGGTTATCGTAGTACAAACTGTATACATCTTGGAGAATCTAGTACAGTTTTATTTATTTATTTATTTTTAACCAGGACACAAAGATAAATTCTTTATCATTATAGTCTATGGGCTCAAATAATTTAAAGTGTGATAGCATCTGAATTCCTTATTCAGTTCAGCTGAAACTTTAATACGCATGTTATCAGTCACTGTCGACTGAATCGTATAGATTTATTTTGGTGAATCTAGCATTTATAGTTTTTTTACAGAGAAATAACGAAAAATTCTGTAATATTATGGCCTATAGTCTGAATTTATTTAAAATGTGATGGCGTCTGAAGCCTCATTGATTGAGCTTTGAATTCATATACAAATTATAAGTATATGTCTCACAAACTGTATACATTTTGCTGAATCTAACACTATTGGTTCTTTTACAGATACACACAAAAGAATTTGCATGCATTCCGTTCCATTAAACAATATATTATTTGGGAGCAAATAATCAAACACTTATTATAATTTTCTCGTTCGTTTATTTAATGACTTCTCTTGTGTTATTTTATTTAAACAACAGTGAATTACTTTAATGTTCAGAAAGTCAACTGGAGTCACTCAACATTTTTATTATTTTTCTTTAAGTTTCTGCATATTTATCAAATTGATTAAATATATATACAGTCATACACATATATGTCACATTTATATTATTAAAGACATTACTTTTGTGAAAAATAAATAACTTTTCTATGTGGAAGTAAAATTTAATTTTGTATTTTTTTCATCTGGAATTTCCATTACCAAGTAATATTTTTTTAATAAGAGTATAAAATATATTTTAATAAGAGTATAAATAAGAATATAAAATTATTAAATAATTAAGCATGTAAATTTGATTTTTTAAATTGTTGGATTGAAAAGTGACATGTTGGTGTTGCAAATAAAATGTTATATAGAAATGAAAGCTTTGTTTTGAAAGGACTTGTGGACATAAATTGATAAAAACATTTTATCTACATTTATGAGTTTTTTTTTTTTTTTTTTTTTTTTAACCTAGCATAGAAATGTTAAATAAGATATTTCCAAGTTAAGTAAAAATAATAACAGGAGACTTGGCGTTGGTATATTAAAACCCGAATAAACTACTACGTCAGAAACGGATAGATATTTTTCAAAAACAGATATTTCTCTTTGGCGTTTCTGACGTAGTAGTTTATTCGGGTTTTAAGTACAAAATAGCAAAGAAACAACTTAAATTATTTTAAACTTTAATATTGAAAATAGTCTCTTTCGAAGGGGGATAGGGGTGTTGGGGTTAAGTTATTCTTCATTTTTAATTGTCAACATTATGCACTGAAGATAACTCAACATTGGGCACGAAATCTTTTTTCGACTAAACAGCCGTGTCTATTTCTTTTGTTTTTAAGGATTTAGATATAGTGTTAAATAACTTTTTTCCCCCTCTTAATATCCAGTATGATAATGTTATAATAGTCCACCACAATAGATTTACTTTGTTACATCTACAAACTGTAAACTAATGTAATTAGCATTTTCTTCATGATTTTTTTTTTTTTTTTATCGTGATTAAAATAAAATTATGCTTTTCATTAATCAAATTATTAATTTTTAATAAAATATTTCTATTGCTAAAATTGTAATTTAAAGTTAAAATTGCAATTTATTGTTTTAACGGAATAATTTTATGCACTGAACATGTACAGTTCAGTGGATTTTATATTGTCCAGTTTCATGTGGTTTTTTCCAGTTTTGTCCAGGTTTTTTCCACTTTTGTCCAGCGTCCCGGACTTTTGACGAAAAAGTGGACGAAATGACAACCCTGCTAATTTTACAATTACACAATTTGTAAAATTAGTTTTATTACTAGAGTTTTTTAACACATTTATTTTTTTCCTGCATTAAAAATCTTAAAACATTTTTGAAAACTCTGGTGTCAAAATAATTTTATGTAATGTGTCATTAGATTATGATTATATACATATCACACATTCAGAGACTCTCCATGTGGGTTATTAAAAGTCCCATCCTGATTATATCAATTGGAACCCCAGATATCTCTTGCTGTATACCCTTTAGGACATAATATGGATAACAAATACAACATACCTGTTGTGGCTGACCTTGCTGGCCTGATAATTGACCAATAGGAATAACTTGAATCTGTAAAAAAAATATTAATGAGTATAAAACAATAATAACGGAATCATATAGTAATTATGTACATGTTGATAAAATTTACCTGTTGAACCTGTTGGCCAGGTTGACCCTGAATCTGAATTGTATGCCCTTGAGGAATACCCTGTACCATTATAGGCTGACCACCTTGAGCCACTTGTAAAACCTATAAAATATTTACATATCATAAATCAAAACTATTGAAGTTTGAAGCTATAACTATAGTTAAACTCATAATAAGTAAATACGAAGAACTTTAGTAAAAGTAAATACAAATAATGACTCAGCCCCAGATGTCAAACCTAATAAATCAGGGTGGCTACAGAAATTCAGAAAAAAAGTTCCGAGTTTTTTCCTGATTTCCCTGACTAATTTTGACAAATTTCCCCGATTTCCATTATCTGTTATAGGTAGGGATGTGGGTTTTCCGGAAAATTTTGAAACGAAAAATTTTCCATCTCTAAATTACGAAGGTTTTGTAAAATAAAACCAAATACATTAAAAGCTACAAGTAAACAAAACTATTCAAAGAAAAGTATGAATAATTATTCAATTCAAAAAGAAATTAATAAACAAAACACAGAAATTATGATTTAATGATTTATTAAACATGTATAAAGCTAGAAAGTTATAATTTTTAATGACTGTTTTGCATGTATAATGGTTGAATAATCTATATAAAAAAGGTGTCTGTGAACGTTCTGTAGCTGTCAGATACCCTCACATACCACTGCCAACAGCTGAACCCCATTTTATTATATAGGGAAAATGTTTATGAGAATTAATGTTTTTTTTTTTTTTTTTTTTTTTTTTTTACTTTCTTCTATATGTAATATAGAGAAAGTACTGGATTCGTGAAAATTTTCGACCTCCGTTTTTTGATGGATTTACACATTTTGGGATGCCTAGAACACAAATTAATAGTTTTCAGAAAATGTCTGTCTGTCTGTATCATTTTTTTTGTAGACGCTGTATCTCACGAACCAATGAATGAAATTTAACCAAACTTGGTATTTAGTTGCACCCTGACATAAACTGGTGCTGATTAGATTTGAGGATCAATTGCTCAACAGGTGGCGCTGTGATCGCATTTTATGCAAACTTTTAACATGGCAGTATAGGACAAAATTTTGTATAAATGGGCATATCGAGAGTTATTTTAAACTTGTGATAGTAAAATTAATATGAATTATTGATAATAGTAGTAGTTAACTAGGAAAAAAATTTTGTGCATGGGGGGCATCAGTTTTCCCCCCTGGGGGAGAGTATCATTTTTTTTGTAGACGCTGTATCTCACGAACCAATGAATGAAATTTAACCAAACTTGGTATTTAGTTGCACCCTGACATAAACTGGTGCTGATTAGATTTGAGGATCAATTGCTCAACAGGTGGCGCTGTGATCGCATTTTATGCAAACTTTTAACATGGCAGTATAGGACAAAATTTTGTATAAATGGGCATATCGAGAGTTATTTTAAACTTGTGATAGTAAAATTAATATGAATTATTGATAATAGTAGTAGTTAACTAGGAAAAAAATTTTGTGCATGGGGGGCATCAGTTTTCCCCCCTGGGGGAGAGTACCCCCCCCCCCCCGGGGAAGTAAATTTTCAAGATGGGTATCTTTCGAAAGGTCTCGTTGATAATAGTAATAGTTAACTAGGAAAAAAATTTTGTGCAATCAGTTCCCACCTCCCACTGGTGCAAAGTTTCAAGATGGGTATCTTTTGAAAGGTCTCGTCAATACCTTTAAAACGAATGGTTGAATCATAAATCTGTGATAATTTGAAACAAAGTTATCGATTTTTTTTACTTTTAACGAAAAAAAACTTGGGGAAAAAAATCGTATTTTTTTTTTTTTTTTTTTATGAAATTTAACCAAACTTGGTATTTAGTTGGTCCCCGACATAAACTGGTGCTGATTACATTTGGGGATCAATAGCTCAACAGGTGGCGCTGTGATCGCATTTTATCTAAATTTTTAACATGGCAGTATAGGACAAAATTTCGTATAAATG
The DNA here is from genome assembly GCA_963930645.1 of Salticus scenicus. NCBI lineage: Eukaryota > Metazoa > Arthropoda > Arachnida > Araneae > Salticidae > Salticus > Salticus scenicus. The sequence continues at coordinate 248,181,743 of OZ005653.1, forward strand.
TGCATAATAAGAGTTATTTTAAACTCGTGATTGTAAAATTAATATGAATAATTGATAATAGTAGTATTTAACAAGGAAAAAAATTTTGTGCATGGGGGGGGGGCATCGTATTATTAACATACACAAAAAGGAAAATAAAATGAAAAATTCAAAATTTGGGAGTAATTAGCAAAATTATAAAAATATGAATCATTTTAATAGCACAACATATACAGTGGAGCACCTTTTATACGTTTCTCATTTATACGTTTTTCAACTTCGGTCCCAAATCATTCCATTGAATTCTAATGTTAAAATATTTCATTTATATGACACAAGTAAATTCTTAATTTCACTTATATGTTTTTTTTTTTTCTTTCCCCCACCTTGTAGAATCCCAAGTTTGAGTCTCATTTCAGGATTTAAAAAAAAAAAAAAAAAAAAAAAAAAGATGAATGCTTTTTATGTTTTATTTTCATCTTTTCTTAGAACTATGGTAACAAAGTGTGACCTGCATCGATAGCCTGGGGGAAGAGAGATTTTCAGAGATAAGCAGTTGGCGACTGGCTTGAATAGTAGGTATACAAGTAACCAGTGACCACTTGAAGACCTCCAATTTTTCTTTTAATTGATTCCAGGGATGGGGTATGAAAGAAAAAAAACACAACTTTATAGGCATTTTGTAAACTTGAAGATTTATTACTCACTTCCGTTGGGCTACTTGGAAGATCCTTATTTCTTGGTTGGAGAAACAAGTTTTCCCTTTTCTTCCTTTTAATCGTTTGCAAAAATGTCATCTTCTTTAGAGAACTAAACGCTTTGTCTTTAAAGGTTAAAATCGAAATCTTGAAATTTTTTTCTGAATTTTTATATTTTTAATTATTATTCAATTAAAAATATATCTTATTCGAATAAATGTAAAGGAAATCATTAAAATTGATTAGACTTTTATTATTAATATGACACTTTATTGTGTATTAATGTTAAAACGAATTTTCAGTTGTACGTTTTTTTTAGCTATACGTTTTTTAGGAACGGTCCCTTGAAAAATGTATAAACGGTGCTCCACTGTATTAACATCAGAACATAAGATTATTCCTCAAATTGTTGCACTAAAAATGTTTAATAATAATAATAATAAAAAGTGTTAAATGGGGGAAATTCAACTACAAAGCAAACAATCCTGTACAATGTGTCATGGCTAAAATAACACCTGTTTGGCGACCATTCAGTCCTGTTTGCGGGGCAAAAATGAAAACTTCCATGATTTTTGGGTGTCTTTAACAAAATTTCCTGATTTTTTCCTGATATTTCCAGATTGATAAGGTATTTCCAGATTGTTGCCATCCAGTAAATGTTACACTGGTGATCTCAGACATTGGCTGTTGGAATAACATGTTCATTGAAGGCAACCATTTTTTTTTTTTTTTTTTTTTAGAAGCAAATCTGATAATGTGCCAAAAAAGAAAGTTGTGAGTTGCAATATCATTGTGGATAATACAACTATGTGCAGTTGTATTTATAAAATGTTTCAATGATTGTAAATAACTTTGTATACATTTATATTGTGTTATTTATAAATGTGTTTTCCATCAGAATGTTTTCATATCATCTTTCATTTTGCTTTATCTTAATAAAGAATATGTAAAAAGCTCTAGAACCCAGACATTAAGGTAAAAGAATATCTTAACTTACTTTAGATAAATGAATCAACATATTTATAAGAACCCTTTTTTGACAAATTAGCACAGCCTGATTAACTTTATGTGAGGCAAGTAGCACACATTTTTGTACCCCCCCCCCTCCCCCTCCTCTGTCCACCATTCAGCAAAGTTACATAATATACCTGTATATGGTCATAAAATATGACACATTTTGCCTATTTTTAGGGGCAAAAAAGCAAAATGACATTTTCAGAGCCAGTTTTAGAGCCTCCTGCTATTCAGGGTGAGGAGCATGTGCCCCTGCATTAATCAGGGCCTGCAAACTATTAGATTTATCTGTGTATTATTTTATGTAAAACTACACAGAATATTTGTGGCAAGGTATATCTGGGATCCCTGTGGCAGAAATTTACTATGCTTTCTGCGACAAGCTTCATCAACACCAAAATCTTTCTGTAGGAATAGTTTGTGAAGTTAACATTTACGAATTCAAAATAAATTGTTTTTAAATAGTAAATAATATTCAGTATAACCAATGTATTTAAATTTTAACTTGGAAGAAATGCATATATCTGCACTATTGCAAGAAAATACTCCTTTTTTTTTTCCTTTTTTTTTTTTTTAAGAAAGGTGAAAATATATCTATTGATCTTAATTGCTCCAGATTTTTTTGTTCACATTATTGTACAATATCATTTATAAAATATTCAATGAATTCAAACCATCAAATGCAGTAACACTTCAAAAATAATCTGCAAATTTTTTTAAGGCATTTAAATCATGAAATGTCTAAATTAAACAAAATGTTACAAATACTTTTAAAATTTCATTACTTTTTTTTATATTAAATATATACACCCCGCGACAAAAAGATAGGAACAAAGGGGTTTTTCTTTGATTTTTCATTAAATAACATTATCAAATCTGTGCTTATCATTTATTATTATTATAAAATAACACTATTCCTGGACTAATTTTTGTTTTAAGACTAATTTAGAAAGGTTTTAAGACTAAAATTTTTCTAATTTAAGACTACACAGCGCGACGAATAGATAGGAACATAGGGTTTTTTTTTATTATTATTTTTGAATATGATTATTTTTAATATGAATATTTTGAATATGATTCAAATATTTAATATGTTTTTGACATGATAATATTTTGTTATGATAATAAATGATAAGCACAATTTAGATAACGTTATTTTATGAAAAATCAAAGGAAAAACACTTTGTTCCTATCTTTTTGTCGCGGGGTGTATATTTAAATACATAAATGCACTTATTTCATAAGGTGCAAACCAAACAACATAAAGTATAATACAGAACTCAAAATTAAAATACAACAAATTAAAAGTAAAAATGAATATAGAATACTGAATATCATAATGAAATATAAATAATTTACAAGATTTATAGTTTTTGAGATTATTAGAAAGATGCAAGATAACATTCTAAAACACAAGATTCATTTTTTATATTATATACAAATAGCATAAAGATGCGCATTTGAAATCTAAAAAATGTGATTTGACATTAAAAAATTCAGAATGTATAATTATACCATCATTTAAATACATAAAGTAAAACAGAATACAAGATCTAAGTAACACAATTATAGACAAAGCATAGCCGAAATATTTTCATAAAGATTGAGGCAAATGAAATATTTAATTTTTAAGGAAATGTTAAATAACGAAATGTAACTTATTTCATGGATAAAATCTATAATAGAAAATAATGATTACAGATGAATGAAATAAATAGAGATCAGTTAAAAGGAATATTTGATATTGATATCTATACGAATAAGTAAATAAAAATAAATAAATAAAAGCATTTGCTTTTTAATTAGTATTTATTCAAAACACTACTATTAGATAAAATTCCTTTTTCTTAAAAATATATATATATATATATATATATATATATATTCAACAAAACCTGTAGTTTGATTTTTATTCAAAATAATTATTTAATTTGCAATATTTCAATTAAAAAGAAATAAACATTTTTTAAAAATTCAAATGCTTAAAAAATGAAATGAACAAGCTGTAGAATCTAATGATAAGAGTATTTTTGTAAAATAAATTAATAATTTTTTTTAACGACTTCATATGCTTAAACAACAAAATTTAAAGTTAAGAATTTTAATCACAATTAAAATAATTACTGATTAGTAAAGAAAAAAAATGAGAAAAGTTACCAGTTTTATAACTTAAGATACCCATTAATATTTATTGCTAAGATCTTTTACTACATATAAAATGCTAAAGACCAATAAAGTATTTTTAAGATTAATTTCTTAATTTTCTGTTTTTTGAAGCAAGGTTTGAAGCTTCATTTTTTATTTTGCGTAAAACGACAGACGTTACAAATTTCCCCATAGTCTTATTTCTGCATATATTTGTGAAATGAATTGCATAGTTTGAACCAAACATTAAAATTAATGCAGACTTTAAAATTTCACGTGTATTTACAACCACGCACGTATGCACGCTTCGCATACATTAAAGAAAAAAATCACTAGATGCAACTAATTTGTCGTGCGTAAATCAGAAAATGTATGAAAATCGGTACAGCAGCAATCACGCACTTATTTAAACAAAAAAAAAAAAAAAAAAAAATCACTGGATGCAGCTATTTTGTTTATGCATGAATCTGAAAATGCATGAAATATGAAATTCTAAAAATGGTCGCAAAGCCACATTCTTTCGAAAAAACATCTTTTTGCAATACAATAAATACACACGACACGAGCGGCAGGCGCGACGTGAAAACAAAGATTGGAGACACGAAAATTAAGTTCCGATGTGAAGAGGTTGCCAGTGAAAAGTGTGGAGATACACCAAATCATATCACCGCATCACGAATCGCTAATGCATGCCGTATCAAAGCTAACCCAAGTGAGTTACATCCACTTTATCTCCTCTCCTTATTCAGGATTGAGGCGATCGTATCTGCAGAAACGAAAATTTGTTCTGCAGAACAGTTTATAAACCATTCTTTGAGTTTCTTTCTCTCTCTCTCTCTCTCTCTCTCTATTAACACAATGGCAAAATTCATTTGACTTAAGTAAAATCTTTCTGCAAGAGCATTTCTGTTTCTGCGACATTGTCGCCGTGTTTCTGCCACGGGGTCTGGGATCTAGCTTCTATATTAAAGTAGATACATTATCACAACCAATGTATAAGAATTTGGCAAGAGACGAAGGAAAAAATAAAAAATAAATAAATAGGCATTAAAGCTACTGCACCAATAAAACTACATAATTTGATTTTGTATCTGTAACAACAATACTTAGAGACATTATTTTTATTTTGTGTATGGTTGCAATGAATTTCATAATATAAAATGAATTGAGAATCAATTTTAACAACATTGTCATTGTGACCCACAGCAAAATAGTAACAATTTCTAATAAACTCTAACAATTTTACTTATACAGTCAATTAGCCTGCTTATATAGTCAGTTTTTTTTTTTAACCCCTTAACGTGCGCTGTCCTCGCTGCGAGGATGTAAAATTTAAGATCCAGCTGCAAAATTTCATCCCGGAAATACTTTAGCAAAAATTCACGTTTATAACATACCAGAAAAGGCCGGTTTTTTAAACCTTAAAATTTCTTTTAGTTTAATTTAGTTCATGAATTCCGGTGGCAGTATAATTTAAATATTTTAAATTTTCTTGCGCCGCAAAGGGTTAAAGTCCTGTCCAACTTAATAGGAATATTGTATTAAATTGCACTGCTTATGTAGTCACTTTTATTTATTTGTTATGATTAGTCATCTTATTAAAAATCTAATTTAGGCATTTTCGCATCAACCTTACGTTGTTCTAACTTCACAATCATTACAAACAGATGTTTACAGATATCTGGTCCAATGACTGATTAGCTAAAAATAAAAATTCATTTGAAGATCTTGGCTAACGCCAATTCCCTTGGATTTTCTAGAATTATTTTATTTATTAATTTTTTATCGGCTAAACATTTATTAATATTCAGCTTTGTAATCACTAATAATTTCTACCTGGAATGAAAAAATTTGAAAAATAGATTACCTGTGGTTGGGGAGAAAGCTGAGCTACTTGTGCACCAGATACTTGGACAGCTGATGGTATACCTTGCATTACTGCAACTTGTTCATTTGCTCCACTACCTGAAACAGATACCTGGGCAGGTGATTGAGAAGCAGCTGCACTTCCACTCGTGACAACTTGAAACTGCTCCATAGTATGCAGTTATGACCACTCTAAAAACGAAATTTAAAATTGATTCAATGTGTACCAGAAAATAATTAATTTAACTAAAACTTAAAGCATTTATTTAATGTATAATTTTCTTTAAAGCAGACTTCGCAAAATTTGCTCTTTTATTTCTGATCTAAATCTGAAATTAAGAATATAGCTTTTTTTACAATAATATGAGTAAAATACACTCCTGCTTAAAAATTTGGCAATACTTACAGTTTTTATTTATCCCCTCCCCCCCCCCCCCATAATTTGTGTTGGTCACTTGATAAAACATTCTTAAAAGCCGGAGATATAAAGGGATTAACTTCATACTTTCCAGGAAAGAATTGGTTACAACAATAATTAGAGGGCTAATAATAAACTGAGTAAAGAAAAAAAATAGGGAAGACTGGGGTACAATGGACCAATTTTGGAAATTTTAAGTGTTTACTCACAAAGTAATGATTTCTCGCTATTGAAAATCTGTATGCATATTACCCATATATTGGGTGTCTTATGTTGCACTCGGTCAAAAGCAATAATTATGCTTACTTTTTTTAATATAAATTTTCTAACAGCAACTGACAAAATGGACCATTGTACCCCAACCCCGAGGTACTATGGACCACAGGCCAAATTTAGAAAGTATACAAATGTAGTGTGTTATTTAATAGTATAAAATGTAGAATATATTATATTTGTTTATTTATGTCTTTGATTCATACAAATAATGTAAATTAATAAACATTAAAATTAAACAATGATTTTTGTGTCACTGAAAATCTGCTGTTTTCTTGTGAATTTCTAGGGTCTGGAAAACTTATCATTACAATAGCTTGAAAATTTACAAGAGATATAGCAACACTCTCAGGGAAAAATGTAGAGATCTTGATTAGGTTTTTGTTGCATGAATCTCACAAAAACAGATTCTTAATCTTTTATTTCTGTGATTAAACCAATAAAATGTAAAACCGTCTTTTTCATCAAATTTATTTGTATTCTTTTTTTTAAATTTCATTATTTAATTCAGTTTGTTATAGTTGTATGATATTTGTAAAAATATAAGAATACAAATGTAACAGAGTGCTTATTGAAAATAAATAAGAAACCTCAAAGTAAATAGCTTTCTTATTCATCTTTGAAAACGTAATAGATCTAATTAAGGTTAACTATGAAATTTTTAAGTATAAAACTTTAAAAATGTAGATTTCGTAAATCAATTTATTATGACTGAGAACTGGGGTAAATGGACCATGGTCTATTGTACCCCTTGTTCTTAGTGGTCCATTGTAGCTCATGTGGACCTCTGACAGCAAATGTAAAAAAAAAAAAAAAAAAAAAAATTAAATTATTTTTGTCAGATTAAATATAATAATAGATGACCTGACCTCTCTTTTATACTATATAATATCTTTCAGAACACAATTCTTGAATGAAGAACAGAAAAAATCTTTAGCAGAAAATCTTTACTTTTGGCTACTACAAACCAACTTTCTAGAATAAAATGGCTAAATTTTCAGGAGGCATGAAGTTGCTGGCTAAGTAACATCACTGTAGTGCTGCTATCTATGATCTATGCACCAAAATACGAACCATAAAATATATATAAATAAATAAATACAGTTTATAGGGAGTGGTCCATTGTACCCTAGTCTCCCCTATATTTGTGATGACCCTATATCATTAAAAGAGTGAAATATATGTAACTTCATGGTTATTATTAAAGTGCGATATCACAAAAATTTAACAATTTTTTTACACAGAACTTCATTTATTTGACAAAGAGCATAAAATTTTTGTTAACACATTGAGCACCATGTCAGCCATTCCAGATTCTAGATATTTTGTCATATATCTCTAAGTACTGAAGAAATCCTCTTGAAACTTTAGGAGTGTGCAGAACATGTTATACTTCAAACATTTCAGTGAAAGTTTTATCCTGAAAGTAAAAGCAGTACCAATAAAAAATTTAAACGTTGAGTGCCCTGTCATGTCAGCCATCGGTGGCTGAGAGTGTCAAATATGATATAAAGCCGCGTTAACCATCGGTGAATATAATGAAAATATAAAACTAAAAATATTACATTTAATGATAGAAAATTTATTAAAAATTTGCTTAATTTTTATTTATTACAGGAGGAATCATTATTGGATTTTAAGAAATTGCGTGGCGCTCAACGTGTTAAACATACATACTGTTACTGACATTAGAGAAGTCAAGTATCATGACTGCTTGCTTGGCAACTTGCATTGTATTTTATCTATGCAATATTGTTAATTTAAGTGAAAATGATTATAAAATAGCAAAGAACAATAAAAATTTAAGTAAAAAAACTTTTAACAGTGCTTTTTATTTTGGAGCCCTGAAAAGTAAAAATTAATTCTTGCAAAGACATGCTATAAATAAATGAAAGTTTCAACACTAAAAAATTTTTAGAGAAAAATATAGATGTTTCACTTTTGCAAGAGATGAAAATTTTTAAATATTCAAAATATTTTAAAAAGCTATCAAGACCAATATTCTTAGTCATTAGTTTCTATATAAGTATTTGTTAAGCCATAAATTTCAAAGGTCTCGAAAGATTTTTAAAATATTTTGAATATTTAAAAATTTTCATCTCTTGCAAAAGTGAAACATCTATATTTTTCTCTAAAATTTTTTTAGTGTTGAAACTTTCATTTATTTATAGCATGTTTTTGCAAGAATAAATTTTTATTTTTTGCTTTTTAGGGCTCCAAAATAAAAAGCTTCTTCTGTTAAAAAATGTTTTTTACTTAAATTTTTATTTTCTACTTTTTAGTTATAAAAAAAAAAAAAAAAAAAAAAGCTTCTAAAAAAAGAATCAAAAATTCTAAGGATACTGTGAAGACTTTGAAAGATTTTCTTTTATAAAATGACACCTTTTCTATTAATCATCTGCAAAAATTAACACATCGGCTCTTGGAGAATCGAACCCACGATACGCTCTAACCAAAAATCAATGAGCAGTAAAAAAAGTCATAAACATGCTAAAAGTTTCCAAAAAATACTTAAACAAAAAGAATATTGTTCTCCAATGCTTTTTAAAATATTTTGAATATTTAAAATTTTTTATCTCTTACAAATTGAAATATTTATATTTTTGTTTCAACAATTTTCTTATTGCTGAAATTTTTATTTATTTTTTTACAGCAAGTCCTTGCAAGAATATATATATATATATTAATGCTTTTTAGGGCTACATAATAAAAATTTTTAGTGTTTTTTTTTTTTTTTACATTTTTATATTGTGCGTTTTAATAACTAAAAGTAGCTTCTTAAAAAAATTAATCAAAATTTTTTTTGGATAGTGTATAGACAATGAAGGATCTTTATTTAATAACTAGCAGGCTTTGGCTGCTTCACTGGTCACTATATTTAAATGCATTAAAAAAAGAATCAATATTTTTTATACCGTTCTACAAATAAAAACTAAAAAGAAAATACATTGAAATTGCTTAAAAAATTCACTTTGGGCCCTCGCTGACTTCGGCAGAGGCTTCTTCACTGCAACGTTTTGGTACTGGATAATTTAATTTAGTTTAATTTATAGAAATGTTAATAATACAGGAAAAACTGCATTAGTCATTTTCTTTCTGATAATGAACATAATGGAAAATGCATATTTTACATGGAGATATTTTGTATAATTAGACCAATTTAAAAAAAAACAAAATGCTTTTCCTTTTTTTCCCCCACTTGCATTATAAAATATTTAAAATAAATTTGAGAAAAATTGTGCAAAAACATTGAAAGAGCTTGGACCTCTTGGCGGAATTTGAAATTTGGCGCTGAAGTAGCTTGGACATTTCTCGTCAAAATGTTTACTTATGCTTTTGTGATATCCATATCAACTCATCGCCGAAATGACAACAAAATTATAAATAATTATAAGATTAAAAAAAACTTTTTATGTACCATGTTTTTAAATTTTCTGTTGAATCTTATAGCTGCACTTATTAACACTTTTTCAATGTGTAGAAAATTTTAAAGTGTTAATAACGTCAGTTTTTGTGAGATGCATAATTAAAATTTTTACAATTTTTAATGTTCACATTTAATTAAATGTATTTATTTTTATGCCAAAAGAAAATGAACTCATAATTTTTTTTTTTTTTGGCAACTATTAAATCATAAGTATCTAATATTTATTTTCATATTTTACTTGATTAAAATAAAACTTTGCAACGTAATATCTTTAATAACTTGATATTTATAGTGTCCACACAAAAAATAAACAATTTTTAGAGCTCTTTTAAAAAGTATAACATCTATGCAGTATCTTTAAAAAAAATTCATCAGTTTTTACTAAAAAAAAAACAATTTTCATCACCAAAGTTGTTAAATCTAGACAAAAAATCCAAAAATAGGAGTGGTCCACCCGGATGTGTTCCCGACAAACTCTTTGCTTTATATATATAGATAAGATTTGACATCTTTCCTATCAATTATATGCAATAAAGTAACACATCAGCCTTTGAACTTACAACCATCGCATTATCAACATGACACTTGCTCTATCCAATTGAGCTAACAAGTGACGAAAAAAGGTGCTAACATTTACGTTAAAGTGGAAGTGTTTTGTTTTTCAGTGTGACATGAAGACATAATCCAATTTCAATAAAAAGCTTCTAAAAAAATATTTATTCATTTTTACTTAAAACTTTTTATTTTGTGCTTTTTTAACATGTAAAATATTTTGTTTTGTTTTTTTAATATCTAAAAATTAAAAAGCTTCCTAAAAAAACTCTTCAAAAATTCTTAGGATACTGTGTAGTAAACGGAATTTTTTTTTTTAATCAATTGACACCTTTTCTACTAATTATTTGCAAAAATTAACACGCTGAACCTTCGGGGATCGAACTCTCAACCTCGACCATCGCATTATTAACTTGACGCTCTAAGCAACAAAGCCAAGGAGCAACAAACAGAATAGTTTATATTTACTTTAAAATGGAGGCGCCTTGTTTATTAGCGTGACATAAAGATGCAATGACAAAAACAATTTCATATAAAAAGCTTCTAAAAAATTTATTTATATATTTATATTTACTTAAATTTTTAATTTGTGCTTTTTAATAACTAGATAAAAAGCTGTTAAAAAATTCTTCAAAAATTATTAGGATACTGTCTGTGTACACAACGAAATATTTTCTTTTATCAATTGACACCTTTTCTATTAATTATTTGCAAAGATTAACACCTTGGCCCAGCGAGGATCAAACACATGACTCTCTAACCATCTGAGCTATTAAAAGATACAATGAATTGCTTTCCTTTTTTTTTTAAGGTGGAAGCGTCTTGTTTTTTAGTGTGACAGAAAATGTGATGACAAATCCAATTTCATATATAATATACACCGTAAAATCCCGATTATAAGTCCCCCGTTTTTCAAATGGATATCATTAAAAAATGGGGAGGGGGCTTATAATCGAGTTTATTAGAAATTTCTTTTTTAAAAAGTTGCTGTGGCACCATCTATCACCAGAGAATGAAACTAATGTTATCTAATCCAGAATTGAATGTAAGTTATAGAAATATATTTTAAATCATAATGTTTAGGTAAATCTTCAGGTTTATCAAACATTAATTAATTTAGAGTATATAAATTAATAAGAGTATATATTTAGGTAAATTTACTCAAAAAAAAAAAAAAAAAAAATGGGAGGAAGGGGCTTATTTTCAGGATTATGGGAAAAATTCAAAATTGCCTAAAACTAGGAAAGGGGCTTATTTTCGAGGGGGGGGGGGTTATAGTTGCGATTTTATGGTATATATAAATATAAAGCTTCTAAAAATATTTATTTATGTATTTTTTACTTAAAACTTTTTATTTTGTGCTTTTTTAATATCTAAAAAAAAAACTTAAAAAAATTCTTAGGATACTGTGTAGTCAATGAAAAATTTTCTTTTGTCAATTGACACCTTGCCTACTAATTATCTGCAAAAATGAACACACCGGACCTTCGGGGATCGGACTCTAGACCACTGCATTATTAATGTAATGCTCTAACCAACTAAGCCATGGAAACAATCTGAACAGCTTATATTTACTTAATAAATGGAGGTGCCGTGTTTATTAGTGTGACACGAAGACACAATGACAAAGTCAATTTCATATAAAAAGTTTCTAATTAAAAGAAGGAATGGAGACATTGCCACATACTATCACCATTGATGAATGAATTTGAAGACTTTAATCTTTGATTCAAAAATAAATTAAACATATCATGCCAATGTGCCTGGTAACATCTGCCATCAAAATCAGAATCAACTTGTACATTTCCAAATCTGAGAATGATTTTACAATTCATAATGATTTTACCATTAAGTACAGCTGAGTGCACAAGAGGATTTAGTCATCTAAATCTTATAAAAACAGACACAAGAACTCTGTTTGCTTAATACTACTACAGTAGATTTAATTTTTATTAGGTGATACAGGCCAGATTCGTCTGAATTTAATCCAAGCTCTGCTATAGAAATGTCGTAAAGTGATGTGAAAAACGGTCATAAAAGACAGCCAGACTTTATAAAATAATATCATTAATAAAAGGTTTTCAATGTAAATTATAAGTTTTTAATAAAAATTTATTTTCAATAATTACTCTCAATCATTTTGTTAGCAAAAAAAATACTGATAATTTTAGAATACAAATTGAAACATACTTCAATTTTAGGTAAAACTTTAATGATAAAAAACATATACAGTACAAAGCCGAAAATCTGGAATTGTCGGGACCGCGGCAATTCCGGATTTTTGGATTTTCGGTCATGCCTAAAAAATATAGTTTTGGGTTAAGTACTTGGATAATATGCAAATTCAAGTAAAAAATATTATATTACGATTTTTAAACATATTCTGAAATATTCTTTTTATCAACTATAACAATAAATAAAAAATAAATAAGATTATAAATTAAATTTGAAAAACAAAAGATTAAATGAAATATTTGCATAGAAAAATTAGTTACAATAAAAGAAAATATATTAAATAAGAAAAACATTTCTGTGATTTTTTTTTTTTTTTTTTTTTAAGTATTATTTTAGATTTTTTCAATTAAAAGTTTGGGCATAATTGAAATAGAATATAGAATTTAGCTCTCAATTAGATAAATGTTTAAGAACTGTTACTATTATTATAATTTTCTTTCCCCTCCTCATCCAGACTTTGCAAATGCCGCTTTTGAAGATTAATAAGAAATAAAATATATTTCCGGTTCTTTTTTTTTTAGATATATTTATACTTAAAAAAAAAAAAAAAGCTGTTGATGATGATTAATGCAGCTGAAATTGTCCGGATTTTAGGCTTCGCACTCTGATAGTTGCTTCTGTCCTTAAACTATTTAAATTATTTTAATATTATGCCTAGGTAAAACATTTTGGCAACTAGAAAAAAAATACCAGGTCTATGCCAATGATGCCTAGCTTTTATCTCCTAATTTCTAATTTTGTTGGCAAACTGATCTTTTTTTTTTTTTCTCATGATATAATAGTGAAATAAATAGATTAATTCATATATATATATGCAATCGAACCTCGTTAATGTGAATAACTTTTAACATGAACTGTTTCCCCGTCAAAATGAAGATTAGTTTCCGAGTTACTGATAGCATGAACTATTGATAGCATGAATAATTTTTTTATTCCCCTTGAGATTCACGTTAACGAGGTTCAACTCTATATAAAAGCTTAGTCAAATATGAAAATTCAGAAAGCTATACACAAAAGTGTAAGTCATCTTTCAGTTATTGATTAAAAATTATTTTTTAGCAAATGTAAGGGGATTTAATAATAATCACAAACTGTTATTTTCTTTTATAGTGGCCCCTATATATAGGACTTATTTCAATAGTACTATTTGAAGGATTTTTATAATTACTTTATAGTACTTTTTATAGTTCTTTTCTTTTATAGTACCTTTACAACACTTATAGTACTTTTTTTTTTTTAAGTAGTCCTATATTGGGATGCTGTAAAATGAAAAGTATTCAAAACTGCAAGTTGTGATATTCTCTTATTAAAAAATAAATAAATAAACAGCAGCTTATACTATCGTATATAACATTCTTTTTAATTTTCTCGATATTTAATTAAGGCTTATATATTACGAAATTATCTTATTACTATTTAATTATCAATTACGAAGAAAACAATTTTATTATCATTAGCACATGCTCAGTTAAAACACTTTTTAAACAAATACTCATATTTCCTATATTTGTATTCTAATTGTGAAATTTTATTTTTATAGTGTTTTGTCAAATTATTTGAAAGTGGTGTTTAATTTCATTGAAAACTGCATATTATAAATAAAAAAGATACTGAAGTTTTTAAAAATTGCTTATATATATATATATTTATTTAATATAACATGCTATTCTAACACAAATGCATCAAAAAATTGTACAGGAATTATATATATTAACATTTGTTAAAGTTACATATTGTTTCACTCTTTTATTGAAACATAGTGATTGCAGTAAGGGAGACGTGTACTAGAGCCACCATGTACCCGGGGCCACTTCCTTTAATTTTAAAAATAGTTCAGTCTGTAAATTTTAATGCTTGGCTAAGTGAGTGGCAATGCTAATTATTATTATTATCATATCTATCTAGAAGTCTAGGAGAAGAAAATTGTGATAAGTTAAAGGTAAAAATTTGTTTCATTAAATTACATGCCTTGAAGTAAAGTTTTGTAGTTCATCTCTTTTATTATTTTCAAAAAGTAAATTAAGTACTTTTCTTTTGACAATAGCACCTATGTTCTATGCACGGTTGTAACTGTAAAATATAATATAAGATGACATTGTTCCATATAGAATTTTTTATGGAAGCCACTTTGCATAAAATTACTCATGAGCTCAGGTAGAAAAGACATGAGAATATTAGAACTGGACACTTCTGCTGAACCATGAGCCTTCAACCTTAATATCAGTTTCAGCACTGACTGGTGGCAATTGGTAATAATAAAGAGCCTTGACTTAAGAAACCCCTAATAGGAAACTAAAAAGAGTGAACTTTTTTTTAAAATAAAAGATATTTTATTAGTAATTACGTAATCATAATTTTGAGGAAGCTGTTTTCTTTGATATTTTGTTGTGTCAGCTCAACAATGGAAATTTCAAAATAAATATGTCGAATTAATTAGTTGTAAAATTTTGGCAAATTTCACCATATTAACTGTGACCTTAAAGTATAACTTTTCCTAGTATAATTGTGCTAATTTGTTTCTCAAAAGTCAAAAGATACATATGCAGTTTGATAAGTCATAATAAAGCTGGAAATGAATTAAAAATATCAGGCAACTGTCATTTAAAATTTATTACCATAATGGCTTCTTTTTAGAGCACTTTTGACCGTCTTCGTGGTCATCTTCAGTACACTGTAGCTTTTGTTTACTTTTTTTCTGGGTTTTGCCGGAACCTGCCCCCTTGCAACTAACGAGTATAGTATTATTCCCAAAGACTGGCAACCACTAAAAAGAAGTAATGAAGCCAAAAGAGATAAAAACCCAGAAAAAAGGGAAACAAAAGCTACAGCATATACTGAAGATGACTGCTGAGACAGTTGAAAGTGCTTTAAAAAGAAGCCATTATGGTAATAAATTTTAAATAATTTTTAATTTAGGCTTTTTTAAACCTTTTTAATGTATATCAGGCAATATTAGCTGAGGAGAGGCTTCAAGTTATCAGCTCAGCCCTGCCAGTACTTTCATGTATTATATACACCTGTAAGGTGCAGCCTTTCCCTAAAGCCTTAAACTCATATTTCTGACATGGTTGTAAATTAGGAGGTTATAATACACTAGCAGATATTCCAGAGAGAAAGAAAAAAAGAAATTGAAAAACAATATACAATACAATAATATGAAATTGGACCCAAAGACAGAAAAACCATAAAGCATTACATTCTTCAACCACATTTCTTAAAACCATGGAAGCCTCTGCACAAATGTTGATTCAACAAGTCCAGTGTTAAAATAGGGATGATAGTCACTTGATTGTGAGAGAATAAGCAAGAAGATAGTGCCGAACGAACGAATGTTTTCCAAATATCAGTTTGGCCCCTCTCCCAGCCTTTGGACTCGTCCTCACTGCTAGTTTTTGGAAACGTGGTTACACTGTATGCCAGATTTGAAGAAACTTCATCAGGGGAATAATCATAAGTTTTTGTGAATTTATGAGTGACAAAAGATCTCTAGATTAAAATGTGATACAATTGAATGAAAAAGTTTTTCTGTCTAACAAAATTAATAGAGAGAAAAAACTAAACATTTATATTAAAGGCCAGGAGGGAGATCATGGGGGGTGGGGGTGTTAATCCCTTTCCAAAAATTTAGTCACCACATCATATCAAGGATGACATTAAATATGTACTAGAAAATTACATTTTAAAGCAGTTATCTGCCAAAATTTGATTCAATAAGACAGTTTATTTTATTAAACGGTGAAAATATTGAGATTCATGTCATATTTTCAAATATTTCATTGATAAATTTAATCAGCAATTTATGTAAATTGGATTTTTAAACTGCTTTATGCTTTACTGCAAGAAAATCCACTTCTTCATCTATCAATTTGTCTGTTTGACAACTTTATTTTTTCAATTTATTTCAAACAATGATTTTCTTACCATTTTATGTTGATTAAGTGAACTATTTTCACGAACACAACACCTCGAAAGACAGTAAAGCTTATTTTATGGAATTTTTACACTGATTTTTCTATTAGATGATCTTATATTCAGTAATTTAAAATAAGATGCAAAGACCATACTACACACTATTCTTCACAATAAGGCATTAATATTTTAATTGCATTTATTCTATTTGAAAAATAAATAAATACAATTGGAAATTTTTTTTGAAGTGTCAGATATCTCCCTGGAAGTTTTTCTAGGTATGGCCATGCTTATATTGCAGAAATAACTGATTGCTAAAGTAAAATAATATAATATTAAATACCAGAAACATTAAATTGCACATTTAAATAAATTTACTGATGATAGACAATAATTATGAAATTGCAAAAAATAATGTCCTTTACAAATCACAGTTTCCCCTGGGTTTCAAAAAGGGTAAGGATAATAAAAAAAAAAAAGGCACTTTTTGGATTCTTAAGAGCGGACAATACCTAATCTCGCCGGCAGCCTTGGCCCATGTTATTCTATGGGAAAATTTGTTTACATAATAACTTATTACCTAATGAATATTTTTCAATTCTGTTTTCACATTTAGAAAATTCACAAGCGTTAAATTAGTACTTGTTTTCTAAAAATTGATTTTTTTTAAATTTTAGTATTTCATTTTGCATACTAGAAAATGAGAAAAATGCATTTTGTGAAAAATCGCATTTTTGAACACAACATTTAAATGTAAAAATTAAAAAAAAATGAATTTTTCAAAAATGAGTACTCATTTAACGACTATGAATTTTCTGACTGCGAAAACAAAATTAAGAAATATACATTATGTAATGGGTATGTCGCAACAAATTTTCCCATAGAATAACATTGGCCACGGCTGTCCGCGGGATTAGGTATTGTCCCCTCTTAAGGGCAAATTTTACATTCAAAATCCACATTCATTTTAGAATTATGAGTGTGCATATAATAAATATTTTTTTTTAATTTTAACTTTTTTTTACTTTTGCTTGTTACTAATAATTAAATAAATGTTGATGGTCATGCACAATAGTTTTACATGTATGTCACTTATCCTCAATATCTCTATATTCTTAAGTTTGTAGGTTATTTTCTCCTAAATTTGTGCTATAAGAGGCAATATTGGTACAATTTTTTTACGTAAGGGGCAAGAAGGGTGCTATTTCTTCAACCAGGGCACAGCACCCCCCCCCCCCCCCCTGAAACTATCTATACTCGGGGCAAACCTAACTTGAGAACACTGTCAAAGGCTGAGCCTGTGTGATTCCGCAAGTGATATATAGTTCCTTTTAAATACTTATTTATATTATTAAAAATAAATTGAAATTAACATTAAATATCCGTATTAGATTCAGTAATATTAGTTAAATCTATATACTCAGCTTAAAGTGTATATTTTAATGATTAAGAAATTGTTTTAAAAAATAATAAGTTATACGTCACAATCTACTTATCCAGTCAAAAGTTTCCTTTGTTTGGCGATTTACTGAGAAGAGCGAAATTCCGGCAACCCTCAACCCCTGGAATTTTTCGTGGGGTCATTCTTTTCTCGGACACCGAAATTGACGCTTGCTTTTCTTTTACCCTCTTTCTTCTCTACCACAAGCCTCTTATCTTATCGTTTCAATGGCATCTTCTTCAGTTTGATCCCGGCTTACTTTTCAACCTCAGAGAAAGGGAAAAGCTTTGCAAAGTTCTGTTAAGATTATCATCTTAAACGTTTTCATTAAACTCAGAGAACAAAATCCTTTGAAATCGTAAAATGAAATTACTGAGATGTGTTCTGAATTGACAGGAATTTCCCGATCATCTATAAACAGAATAAAAGCTGAAATGACAGAATAAAAGCTAAAGACGAATGGGAAACGTCGAATAAGAATTTTTTTTTTTTTTTCAAGGCTAAAAAAAGTTCTTTTTAGAACACAAAAAAAGTTCTTTTCAGAACTAACACAAAAAAAAAGTTCCTTTCAGAACTAAAAAATAAGTCCTTTCGAGGACAAAGCCTTATCAAAGGCGAAAATAAAAAAAATAGAAAGATTAATTACCCTAAGAATTTAGAACACAAATTATTCAATTGTCTTTTTCAGTTTCTCCTTCCTTAAACAACAACAATAATAATGATGATTAGGGTAGGTGCTCCAGTGATTGGCATGCTCCAGTAATTGACATCTATCCCGAAATAATTAATAAATAAGAAAAATAATAAAATCACATATTTACATATAAAAATTTTATCATTTTATGTCAAAAACTGGAGCATAGAGTGCTAATAACTGGTAAAATGAATAACTAGCAGTGTCAAACACTGGAACACAGGGTGTCAATGACTGATAAAATGAAAAACTGGCAGTGTCAATTATTGGAACATTCAGTGTGTGTCAAATAAAAATTCATAAAAAAATAATAATTGTTATCAATTGTATATATTTTAACATATATGTGGTTCTGAAAGTCTTTCATGCCATATGAACTAACTTAAGACTTCTAAAAATATTTTCCGATGACTAGAACATTAAAAACATCAGAGATTGCTCTAAAAGTGTCAGTCAAGGATTTTTAAATATACATATATATATATATTAAGCCGTTTTAAGCTTTCTTAAGTAAAGCCTATATTTTCAATTTTCAGTTCTAGATACAAAAATTTAAAAACCTTAACACAGTACAGACGTTTTTCTTTTTTAATCGCCCTCCCCCATCTCCCTCATTCATTTCCCTCTCCACCAGGAATTGAGAGGTTTTTCTCTTAAAACTGGAGAGAGGTGGTACTGGGTTCGAACCCAGATCGTACTCGGCAGCTTTGCTGTTCAGTGTTTTTCGTAGTTTTCTCCAAAACTCATTTAAATACGGAGTAGATATCCTGGGATCCCACCTCTCCCCTCTGTTAAAGGGCATTCCATCCATAACTTGGCACTCGTACTGTCATTTGGACACACCACGGCCATTCATTTTTCACTGAAAATTGCCTATTTGTTGAAAAATAATACTTTAAAGTAACGGTGTTCTGAAACCTTTTCTTTCTTTCTCTTTTTTTTTTTTTTTTTTTGTATGTGTGTGTGTAGATTTAAACACTAAATCGGTCATTTATTATTTAATCCACAGCTATTTGTACTTTATTCTTTATCAATCAATTTACCTGGACTCCTTTTCTGATTTCATCGCTTTTACCAAAATTTTTAATACAACAAAACTCAAATTGTAAGCAATAATTCTTTCTCTTGGGAAAATATATTTGCTAAATTTCAATCTTCTGCAAATTCTAGTTTCATTTTTTTTTTTTTTTTTTTTTTTCTTTTTATAAAAAATAATTCTTTTAGCTTAAGAAGAAATAACTCATATAATATGGAGTGATTAGAGAATTAAAACTTTATTATTATTCTTGTATAAAAATATTTCGAGTAAATTAAACAAATCTGTATAACAATAAAGTGTAAAATAAAATAAAATGGATTTATAACCATGCATTTATGGATAACAAAAATATGACTGATAACATTGTGTTTTATTTTAGGGGAGTGAGAATTACCAGGCCCTGACTAACGGCAGGGCATACGGGGCAAATGCCCTGGGCCCCCCTTCTGGAAGGCCCCCCCCTGCAGGCGTATGCAGAAATTCTGCAACCTAAAGAGCTCTTATGCCACTGCAAGGGGGCCGCCCCAGAATAGGCTTGCCCCGGGGCTCCAGGTGGTCTAAGTCGGGCCCTGAGAATTACGCAATGTTACCTGTAAAACAAAGCCCACCAGCAGCCGAGCGGTGCTGCGTTCAAAGGTGGTAGATGGGAAGTGCCGGGTTCGATCTTTGGTTGCGCACATCCACCTACCCGTTTAGAGTTTTCCGTGGTTTTCTCGCGTAAATACGGGCTAGGACCCCTTAGAAATGCTCTCACGGAGGCCATTCCAGCTAAAGGTCTAGGACCCTAGCATAGTCAATCCCTACAACCAACCAACCTGTTAAAGAAAGATAATTTATTCAGTTCTCAGAGTTTCTGCTTTCAAAGCTGGTAGATAGAAGGTGCCTAGTTCGAAATTCACAATCGTCGGTTTAGCCATTTGGCGATCCTTGCGGATTTTTTCGAAACTCGCATGAATACAGGTTAGGTCATTGAGGCCACTGTGAAATCTACCTAAGTGTGTCCCTCTTTCCTCCTGTAATAGAGTTAAAATAGTATGAAGTCCTCTTGAAAAAATTGGGGACTGGAAAAAGCTGGCTCATAAATAGAGGAGGACTTTCAGAGAGGTTTTACTGTATTATACAGCTTTTCCAACTTCATTTTTCCATTAAAAATTAGTTCACCTTCAATGTATTTTACCAAAGTAATAGCACCTTAAAAATTCTTTCTTTTTAAAAAGAAATCATAAAATACTTTTTGTAGCCTTGAAAATTGTTTGAAATTGCATACGCATTATATAATATTCTTTAAAAAAAAGTTACATAGGGGGAAAAAATGGATATCATTTAAAATATTGCTACAGCTATTTTGTTTAAAACCCATGACGCATCTGAATATTCTTGCATAGCCCTGTAAACCAGTCATTAATACTAATCATGCTATACTCAATCAGAAACATGCCTTTTGCATCTAAATAATGTATGTTACTTTCATTATGCTTTGTGATATATATAAAAAAAAAAAATTAAAAATGGCTTTAAACAACTTATCGACCATAATGTACCTGATTTAGTGAAAACTTGTTAACAAGGCAATAATTATAATCGCATTGTTTTCAATAGAAATCATGCCACAGTAGACATGAGCAACATATATAAATTTCAAGGCATTGAAAACAGGGTTAGAAATAAGCAGTCGTCAGTCGCATTTTGCGACCAGTTTTTTCATTTTGACGCCTAGAATTCCAATCACAGATGCCATATTTGACGCCTGGATTTTTTCCTCATCATACCTAATAATTTTCCCAATCCCATCAGACTGTAAACAAGTCTATTTCAAGTCAATTGAACCTACTGATTTAAGAAATCATATCTCTATGAAAGTAGTTGACGATTTGTTAATGATTAAATTAAACAGCCCTAAATTAGAAGATTTCTGCCCAGAAAGTGCTATTAAATTGTGGTGGAATTATGTAGCTTCTGGACGAAGAATGAATTTGCTATTTTAAATATGTACGTTTAATATTGTCTATGTAATTACATTCATACATAAATATGTTTTATATAATCTTGCATATATTATTTACAAGTTGATGCTTTATTATTTTTTTTAATATACATATTTAATTATAGATGGCACCTAGATTTTTCATTTTGACGCCCAAAAAATTTAATCCAGGCGTCATTTTGACGCCTAGTTTCAAAATTCTTATTTCTAACACTGATTGAAAAACATGTACAGAATGCTAGAGAGATGAACTTACGTCATAAATATTTTCTAAATTTTAATGACAGTTATTTCAAAAACATTAAATGCAGCTATATGCATAAAATTTAAAATACGTGTAAATACTAAATGAATGCTTTTTATTTATATATTTATTATTATTATTAATTACAATAATTTCAGTAGAAACATCTTTTCATTAAATTCAGACTTCTGAAAATATATAAAAATTAAATTAATATTTTGATAGATTAAATTATAATTGTAAATTTATAAGTTTAAAAAATTGTATTAAGTTATTTTGAGTCCATTCAGTATTGTATCTGTACTTATATAAACGCACATACATACTATTCTTTAAAATAATAACTTAACGTATTTATCAACATGTAATACTTTTTTTTTTTTTTTTTTATTCAACACCAATTCCTTCAATAATAATTTTTGAATAATTTAAACACAATGCGCAATTTTCCCCCACAAAAACTAAGGATAAACAGCCAAATCTAGTAATCCTACTACCTCTTATTTGTATGAATACAGGGAAAAGGGAGTAAACTGGCTCCTGTAGCTTTCCCAGTGTGCTCAAGTTAGGTTTGCCCCGAGTATAGGGAAAACTTTGCCTACACAAAAACTGTTCAGATTTTGGAACATTTGTGTCTTCAGCTTATTTTTGGAATTGTTTTTTCAAATTATAACATGACATAATTTAAGAAAAAAATAAATAAATAAAATAAATGATTTTGAGGCTCATGGATATCTAATATTGTTTATTTTATAAAATTCATGTATGTTTGTTATTGCTGAAAAGAAAAAAACTAAAAAGCACACAATATTGTTTTTTATTCATAACTTATTCATTGTGTCAAGATGAATCTTTGTCTTTTTGTACTCTATATTTCGTGGAAAAAATGGTGCTGATTGAGACTAAAAATTTATGAAGGTATAAGACATTTTTACTTCAACTATAAAAACAACTTTTGATAAATTGTGAAATGTTCTTTAATACAATTAGATAACTTCAACAGTTCTGATATTTAGAAATAAATGTTTATAAAACAAAACTGTAAGCAATGGTATGGTGTGTTATTGATATACTGTATGGTTATTCTAAAAAATGTTCTTCAAATTATTAAATAAACATGAAAGCCTGCTTGCTTTGAATGACAAAAATGTATAAAAGATAAGACATATCAAATGAGATTAGGCCCATAAATGAAATTTTAAACCTTTAAATTTTTCATGTTTATGAATATATAAAATAATAAAAAAGTTATAACAACTTCTGGAAATCTGCCTCTATGGCCCTATGCAATATACTAGAACCACTTCAATTATAAATTAGTGTTTTTGTCGATTGTGGTTATAATACTAATTAAGTGTGGCTTCATTAATTACAATAAATACTTTTTTTTAATACATTAGAATGTTTAAGTAGCAGATGTTTAATTTAATGAAATTACAGAAAAGTTTAATGTGTTATTTTTATTTTGATCACAATGCAATGTATCTTTATATGAAATCTTATTCAGGAAATATATAAATGGCTGTTAAATATTCTTGAGTATACCTTTAGTCAAATTTACTCAAAATCAGCTGAACTTACGATTTCAAAAGGTAGAATGAATAATATCTTGTAAATGAGCTTAATGCTTAATTTTAATAAATAAAAATGTTTATTTGTGAAAATGTTTACAAGCATTTGCTAGCTCTAAGTTTATGTATTCATAAAAACTGGATTTTTATTATTTTTTCCTCTCTTTTTATATTAATTTGTAAACTGTTGGCGCTAAGTAAAAAATCTCTCTCGTATGCAATTATTAATAAACAAATGTATAGCTTAGTTTATTATTATTTTGACATTTGTACGCAAACAAAATCTAACTTCTTGTTGACATACTTTATTCAAATAACCATTGTTTAAAAGAAAAATAAGAAACAGTCAAATATTAACAGATTAATTTTATTCACTATAATTTTTCACTTAAAAACGGAAAAAAAAAAAAAAAAAAAAAAAACGAAAAAGACAGAATAATAAATTTTATCATTAACATGCGAAATGCATAATAACCTCTAAAGCATGTCAAAAATTCAGGAAACATTCAGTAATTAGGCTTAATATATTGTTGTGTTTTCAAGCAAATTTTAAAGATAAAAATGAAATTAATTAAATTTTCACGAAGTCCAAGCGAAGAACAAAATGTTTGTAAACGGGGAAAGTGGGGAAATATTTTGATAAAGCATGTTGGTTTTGCAACTACAAGCGTACGCCATTTTTAAGTCATTACGAGGTTTGGCTGACGCGTCGAAATTGATTTTGTGGTACAAAAATATTTTTAATTTAAATTAAGTCATTTATAAGATCTCAAACAAGGCGGTAGTTGGATAACTTTTCAGCGAACGAAATCAAAGATAGTTACGTACTTACATTGGGCAGGAGTGTGGTGGTCCTTTCTTGATTGGCTATGGAAATTTAGCTCCAATGGACAACGAATCACCGGTCATAAAAAGCAGAGCTTGGCCTTTATTGGTGCCGTAAGAATCCTTCAACGAATAGATTTATTTCTGACTGATTATTGATGATTATAATTTTTGTATTACTGATATGGGATATTACGTCGTAAACTAAGTTCAAAAATTACATCTTTTGAATTTCTAATAGTTAAAATGAAATTTTTTACTTAAGCCTACAAATCACAGGCAAGTCAATGATCAATTCTGAAATAGCGCTTTTTAACCTGTTGTGCGCATGCGCCCGCTCTTATTCTCACACTTCAGAAGAGACGGGGAAACATTTGGCACAGTTATCGTTTAGAAATCATTTATTGATCCACTTTAGTGTTGTCAACTTTAAGAATTTATCCCTATTTGAAAGAATTTTTAGCAGTTTTCTTCCGGATGAAGGGACAGGTTTTCATTTTGTAGGGACTTTTTGGGTAATTTTTGTTGAGACTTTTTGCTTTTTGCAGGATTTTGCTTAACATTTCCACTTTTTTCATTGAACTAGGGACTTTTATCATCCGTATAGGAAAATTTAGAGGGACAGTAGGGACATAGCAGAATTTGAGTTGGCGTCTTGGCAACATTGATTCACTTGTGTTGGCGGATTTTCAATTGTTTATGTTTACATTGTAATCGTACATAGAAAAATTTGTTAATTTAATTATAATTAGTCAGATGTGAGGAATCTCTTTTAGTCACAATGGTAAATTCCAAGTTTAATTTGTAAATATTAAATTATTTCCTGTAATTCTTTCACAACAAAACCTTTTTTTTTTACATAAAATATTTGTTTTATTATTTTCTGGTAGTGCTAGAAGAAATCAGAAATTATTTTAATAATGATGATATATATATTTTCAAGATTTTCTAAAATAAAACAATATTTTGCCTTTATTAAAATTAGTCTCTGGAGGTATATTACAGAAAATTATGCTTGTAATTTAATGAATATGTTGATACTAATATAGTTTATTTATTTATTTTATGAGTTTAATTTTATACATATTTCATTCGATTGAGAAATCTAACCAGTAAAACCTAGGAGAATTTTTAAGTTATTCCTTATAAAATTATATTCTTAAATGCTAAAATTGGAAATCAACAAACAATTTTGTGAAATTAAATAAGTTGTCTTGCATATTTATGTAATAAAATAAATAGTACTCAAGGGTCTGTCCAGAGGCAAATCTGGGTCCTTTAAAGGACCCTTCACAAAATTTTTTATCCTAAAACAGGACCCTTCACAAAATTATTTGTCCTAAAACAGGACCCTTCACAAAATTATTTGTCCTAAAACAGGACCCTTCACAAAATTATTTGTCCTAAAACAGGGCCCTTCACAAAATTATTTGTCATAAAACAGGACCCTTCACAAAATTTTTTATTCTAAAAAATAGACCTTTGATAAATCTATTTCATTTTTTAAGCTAATCTTCCATAGAACGAACAAGCTGCCTATGAAAAATCAGATGTTTGCTGTATTTCCCCGAAAAGCTGATATTCAATTTTATTTTGAAAAATTACATTTTTCACAATTTCACAAAAAGAGGGCCCTAGCCAAAAAGTTCGGAAAAACTTTATTTTCACACAAAATTTAAATTCACAAAAATACATGTAAAGTTTTTCACAATTTCACAAAAACAGGACCCTGTCCAAAAAGTCTGGACAGACCCCTGGTACTATTATTTTTATAATTTAACTAAATTACATTTGTTTGTGAAATGAATTTGTGTTATATCAACAACAAAACAACTTTTAAAAATCATGAGTTAAGTGGTAAGAGTAACTTAGTTGATACAAAAATAAGTTTACAGTATTTAACATTGACAGTATTAAATATGGATTCTATACTATTAAAATACACATACACACAAAAGGTATTGTACATGATTGTTATTTCATAATATATAAAGCTTTATTCATTTAATAGTTTTCATAATTTTCTTTAAGTCTTAAAAAAATATTTTGATAATCAACTTTCTTCTTTTTCAGAGCCAAATAATAATTAATAAACTCACTTAATCTTGGATCTGTATTGCTTTATGAATCTTTCAGCTAATTAAAATGGTGCAAAATAAATAGTATAAAATTTTGTCTATTTTATCACTGACTCTAACTTATTGGTAAAAATTTCAAGCTTATAGTTTTTTTTTTTTTTTTTTTTTTTTTTTTTTTTTTGGGGGGGGGGGGGGGGCTTGTCTTGTAGATATTAAAATTTACTGAAGTTTTCAGACACATGCACATACCATGGGGGGTGGGGGGAGTAGTAATGTATTTATTTTTTAGTGTTTGAATTTTAGAAATCGTTTGTGAACCATAAATCTTCATCAAAAGATTTTTTTCCCTTACAGTTATAAATAAAAACTCTAACATTGAAGCTCCACAAAGAGATATGCAATACCTTTATATACAATCAATTTACTTCAGTTCAAACTTTGACAGCTTGAAATATTGGTTAATTTAGTCTTTTCTCTTTTTAAGCATTACAGCTTAATCTCAAAAATCCAGAATTGGTTGGGGATGCAATAATTATATTATAATTTTATAGATTTAAGAATTTAGTTTAAAAAATACTTATCATTTTAAAACAAAAATAGATAAACTGAAAGTATTAAATAATTTAATTAACAAATTGATAATTTTTTATTTTATTGAACTTTCTTAATTCCTGTAGTTGCTGAAATTTAATGCTCAGACATATAATGTTTCTTTCTATTTAAACCCAATGTTATCTTATACTTATGTATCAAATTTTCCATACATTGATTGATTTATGACAAAGTTTGATGTCTACATTCAATCACTCCTGTAATTTTTTTTATTATAAAATTAAGATAATATAATGGTCACTGTAAAAGCTGAAAGAGAAGGGTTCTTTTTACCACAGTCAAATAAAACTTTTTGACTTTGTTTAAAGGTTTAAAAAATAACCCGAATTTCTCTCATAACAATAATTCAAAGATACATTTTTATAAGTAATTCTGAATAAGATTGAATGTGGTTTTTTAATATGTACTGTTGAAAAGAAAAGTTTTGTAAAAAAAAAAAAATCTTTCAATAATTATTATTTAAATTTTATTTTATTATTTCCTTTTTCTACAAAATAAAGATTCTACATAGTTTCATAAATTTCTTTCTGTTTTTTTTTTTTTTTTTTTTTTTTTTTTAATATATAGAAATAAAATTAAGATACTTAGAACTGGGTAATTTTTGCTTTACCCTGATTTTTTTATTAAAGTTGATCTATATGCATCAGTAGAACAGAAAACATATGCTTTGTTCATTTTAGTTTCATTGCATTGCATTAATTGTGACCTCTGTCATAGCTTCAGTAAAAAATGTCAAGTTTAACTATTTAAACAGTAAACTTTTTTTTTTTTTTTTTTTTTTTTTTTTTTTTTTAAAGTTAAAATGGAGTGTAGGGTTATTCCCCCCCCCCCCTTCCCCTCATCATCACCAAATTATATGAAAAATGCCAGAGCTGGGAATTGAACCCAAGCACGTCATTTAATGTGCAGTCCCATGGTTGATGAATTTAAGAAGAATAAAAATTTCAAAATTATTTTATTTTATGACTTCGTAAATATTTTATTTATTTTACAATAACATGAGTTGTATTTGTACTATATATATTTACTGTAGATATTAAATTTGGTATTTTTTTCATTTACTGAATAAACAATGTATTATTTTCATTTTTTTTTTTTTTTTTTTTTTATCACAGAAATATCACTCACAAATAAATCTAAGGAAAGATCCATCAAGTCATTGTCCCTTCCCTTCAAATAAAGAAATTTTACTGAAAACAGCACAGGATTTTTGCAGAATATGTATGCTTCATTAAAATATGTAAGAATAAGGTTCTATTACAAACCATACACCAATGTCTTATTTTAAGTATTGTAAATTATAATTTTACAAAAATAGAATAAAAAAGAAATGTTTTTTACTACATTTAACACACACATATATATATATATATATATATTTTTTTTTTTTTTTTTTTTTTTGAACAAAATTCAAGATTTACAATTTAAACATTTTTGTATTGAGGCAGAGTCCAAATCAATTACTTTTTTTTTTTTTTTTGTAGTAAAAAATGTACTCTAATGGGATTTTAAATCAAAACAGTGGGGTTTTGAGTGTTTTAGCAAGTAGTTTAGCTTTTTCTTTTAAACTCATTTTTTATCAATATATATTGTAGTTGTTTAGAACTAACATGGAATACCTCCAACTACACTCAATTCATTAGAATATTGAACTGTATTTTGATAGCATTTTCAAAATATTAATCATTAATAGGTAATAAGAAAAATAAAAGCTAGTTGTGATTATTTAATATCTAGAATGAACAATCCATGGAAACACTGTTACGCTCACATTCACATAATTATTTTATAAAGTATTAAATTTAATTTTTTACTTCTTTAGCAAATATTTTAACATTTTTTTTAAACTTGATGTTTATCAAAATTCTCTCATAGCTTTAGATTTATGTAAATGTCACTATTTGTGTTTCTTCTACGAATACCCATTTGATGATTATTTTATCATGTATTAATTGGTCTTTTCAAAATATTTAATTTTGTAAAAATTATAATCAAGTCTAAAGTAAAGTTAAAAATAAATAAAATCTGGTTAATATATTTAGCATCTCAACTAGTAAGACATATGATAGTTTTTCTAACTTTACTTGTTCCATTCAATGCATAGAACTAAAAATGTATATTTCCAAATTTTAAAAATTCCCCTTATACAGATTTAAAATAATATTCTTTCACCTGAAATATTTTGACAAAGAGTAGATAATTAAATTACAGTAAAATTTTAACAGAATTAACATAATTAATTACCTTACCCATTAATTTTTAAATTGAAATTTACCTGAATCCAGAAATAAGGTGACTGCATTTTATTAATTATTTAAAACTCATTTATTACTTCCATTACCTTACTACCGTAGGTAATGGCAGTATTGTATTCGGTCTGAAAATTCGATATCGAGATTTCACCTGATTTACACGTTTTAAGGTCCCCTGAGTCCAAAAAGTGGTTTTTATCAATTGGTCAGAGTGTGTATGTGTGGGGAGAATCTTCTGTCTATTATATCTCGGAAACTAATAAAGATAGAACTACGAAGCTTTAGAATTGAAACAAGTCTGGTGTACAGATGAATTTTCCAAATTTTGGTGAAAATTGAAAAAACGGAAGTCAGTATCTCAAAAACGGCTCTAACGATTTTCTTCAAATTTGCTGTATAAACACTCTATTAGATGTCTTTTCAAATGATATAGTTGGTTAGTTCAGGAAAATTGATAGGTGCCCTGTATAAATAGCTCAATTTCAGGTCTCGCAAGGGCGTTCCTTTAAAAACGGCTGTACAGATTTTTTTTCAAACTCGCCATATTAACTCGCTTTTAAATATGTTTTTGTGTATAATTATTGTTTTCCTGTCAATAATTGAGTTTTGATAAAAGTTGGTATATCAAAAACGGCTAAACGATTTTCTTGAAAATTGTTTTATATGTCCATTTCTTTCTTATGTATCACGTAGTTATTAGAGGAAAATTAACAGCTACCCTGTTGTTTAGGTAGATCTCGAAAATTGGTGTTTCAAAAAATAACTCTACCATTTTTTTTTTTTTTTTTTACCTCGCTATATGTAAGCTTCGTTTTATATGTCTTTACATGTGTATAAAGTTTATCTTACCAGAAAAATGTTAAGTTTCTACTTCTTTAGGTCACTTTTATATCTTCTGATCACATCACCTCCAAAAAAATAAAAATAAAAATGCATATAATATGTGTATTGTAATAGTGGTTAATGGAAGTCATGTGGTTGTTTTACACCAGATTTTTTTTTTTTTTTATATAAATGTTATGCAAGAAAAATTATGTGTAAAACTTTTTAATCTAAGATATTACATTCCCCTCCCCCACACACAAATATATGTATAATTATATATTAGACCACAAATTCCTTTTAGTCTAGTTTAATTTCACTAATGAATGCCACTAATAAAATTTCACTAATAAAAGCCACAAATATGTGTATCCTTTCTGAAGATTTGCAACATGGTGTGGCTTTTGTTAATGAAACAACAACAAAAATTATCATTAACTACATTAAAGAAAATTTTCCAAATGTTTTGTACATTCTTTCAAAATTATTTATTTCAGTGATAGATGTGATGCCACAATATAAAAACTGCAAACATTTATAAACTTATGCCATCAAAAAAGAAATTTTGTGTTAGATGCATCCTGGGGATTTTTTGCTACCAGCCATGGCAAAGCACCATGTGACAGAATGGTGGAATTGTGAAGTTCTGGTTACAAAGGAAAGTCTTTGCAGATGTTACGGAGATGTCGCGGATTCAGCAGATAATTTTTACTTTCTTCTATATGTAATATAGAGAAAGTATTGGATTCGCGAAAATTTTCGACCTCCGTTTTTTGACGGATCTACACGTTTTGGGATGTCCTGAACACGAATTGATAGTTTTTAGAAAATGTCTGTCTGTGTGTCTGTCTGTCTGTCTGTCTATCTGTCTGTATCATTTTTTTGTGGACGCTGTATCTCACGAACATATGAATGAAATTTAACCAAACTTGGTATTTAGTTGCACCCTGACATGAACTGGTGCCCATTAGATTTGGGGATCAATAGCTCAACAGGTGGCGCTGTAATCGCATTTTATGCAAATTTTTAACATGGCAGCATAGGACAAAATTCCGTATAAATGGGCATAATGAGAGTTATTTTAAACTCGTGATTGTAAAATGAATTTGAATTATTGATGATAGTAGTAGTTAACTAGGAAAAAAAATTGTGCATGGGGGGCATCGGTTCCCCCCCTGGGGGGGAAGTACCCCCCGGGGGGGTTAAATTTTGAAGATGGGTATCATTCGAAAGATCTCGTCAATACCTTTAAAACGAATGGTTGAACCATAAATCTGTGATAATTTAAAACAAAGTTATCGATTTTTTTTACTTTTAACAAAAAAAAAACCTTAGAAAAATAATCGTATTTTTTTTTTTTTTTTTTTTTTTTTTTAACGAAATTTTACCAAACTTGGTATTTAGTTGGTCCCCGACATAAACTGTTGCTGATTATATTTGGGGATCAATAGCTCAACAGGTGGCGCTGTGATAGCATTTTATCTAAATTTTTAACATGGCAGCATAGGACAAAAATTCGTATAAATGTGCATAATAAGAGTTATTTTACACTTGTGTTTGTAAAATTAATATGAATTATTGATAATAGTAGTACGTAACTAGGAAAAAAATTTTGTGCATGGGGGGGCATCGCTTCCCCCCCTGGGGGGGAAGTACCCCACCGGGGGGGGGGGTAAATTTTGAAGATGGGTATCATTCGAAAGGTCTCGTCAATACCTTTAAAACGAATGGTTGAACTATAAATCTGTGATAATTTAAAACAAAGTTATCGATTTTTTTTACTTTTAACCAAAAAAAAAAAAAAAAAAAAAACTTAGAAAAAAAATTCCTTTTTTTTTTTTTTTTTTTTTTAATATTGTTAGTGATTGAATATGTATTAATTTTCACAAAAAAAAAAAAAAAAAAGGAAAAAAAAAAATCTTTTTTTTTTTTAAAATATTGTTACTGATTGAATATGTATAGGAAAATATAGAAGAAAGTCTTGTGGTGGCCACAACATACTAGTTTTTTTTAATTTTGCAAAACAACAGTATAAAATATACCATTTAATTTAGTGAACATGACTGAAAAACTGATCTCTTTAGAAACTGATCTCATAGACACGTGAGAATTTGAAAGAAAAATTCTTAACGAACAATTCTTAGTACAAGGAGTTTTCATCATTTTATACCATTAAATGAAGATCCAATTGCGATAAAGAGATTTAGCTCAGATGAAAACTATTTTTCAGTTTTTTATTTTAATTCTCATAATCCATATTTTGTAGATATTGCTAATATTGCAACTAACTCTTATATTTCTTGTATATATGATAATCATTGGTTTTTTTGATCTGGTATTGTCAAGAAATGAAGAGGAAACAGGAAAGTTATATTAAAGTTACGCTACTTTTGGTCCAGGGAAATCTTTTTACTGGCCTCCTGAACATAACGGAGACAAATGCTATGTAACCTTTCTGCAATTGCAATATAATTTCTTGCACTAGAGGTCAAGACTTAAAATTTTTAGAAGTGGCCACTGGACATGATAAACTCAGTGGCCACTCGTGAGTCATCGTCATTATATATCGGATTCATACACATAATATATATATATGTGTGTGTGTGCATAAAAGCATAAAAACACAAATGATATGGTCGGAAAATTAAATTAAGAAAAAGTGTTCTTTATTGTATTTTAATAATAATACAATAGTCACTATTATTAAATGACTTGTATTATTAGTCATTTAATAATACAATAAACATGTATATATAATATATGTGTGTATTTCTGCCAATAATAATAAAAAATAAAAATAGGTATTATTTGAAAAAAAAAAAATTTAAACTTACACACTTCTCTAGTTTAAATTTTTCAATATCTGAAATGAAATGATGTAGGAAGAAGACAAAATAGATTGAGTAATTGAATCATTGAAAAGTGATTTGGTTTTTGAGGGAAGATATGACCTCGTTTGAACTTCCACTGAATGCTTATGATTTTATTCTTGTTAGCATTTTAAAAGCGAGTTCTATAAGTATGTAGTTATAATAGCATGTAATGCAGCTTTTTTTAAATACTATTAATAATATAGTACTTAGAAAGAAGACATTAAAATTCAAAGTTTTAGTAATGAGGGAAAATATATGGACTTTCATAGATAAATATTAATACATTCATTTTGCTACGGGAAAACAGCAGGCTATAATGATGATATGATCTGACAATGTGATTTCTCATATACAATTTGTGTTTTACAAGAATATTTATTTTATGTCCCATTGTAAAAGAAATACGGAAATTTGATTCATTTAATAAATTTCGTCTAGTCTGGCACTTTCATCTGCAAATGGAAAATAATTATGATCAGAATTAGAGGAAAATGAAATTATTTTGAGTCTGAGGGAGGGGGTGGGGAGGCAAAGAATCTGTACTAGCCTATTATCAGAGGTTCAACCGGCATGTGATTGCTAAAATTAGAAATTTGCCGAAAATTTTCTATAAACATGATAGTTAAGGCATTATTAGCATCACTTTCAATAAATTGTCAACCTAAACAGTTATAAATAGCTTTTAACTACTTTAAATATTTTCAGGATTATTTACACAAAAAAATTCTTTATTTTATTAACACAAAAAAATTCTTTAATATAACTGCAGTTACTTTTATATCCATATAAAACCTTACAAAAATTTCATACCATGAGAAAAACAAAATTTTCAAACATATATAGAATAAAATTTTTATGTATGTACATTACTCATCAGTAATATATATATATAGTATTTAATTATCGGTTTTAAACATGTATGAAATCAACTGAGCATTAATTTTCTTAAACTAATTTAGAAAAAATTTCGTACCTAAAAATCTATTTTTCATCCCCCACCCCCTTGTTTACACATTTGGTATAGATATGAAATATATAATTTAATTGAGAAAAAATAAATATATTCATCAAGTTAAGTCTAAAAATAATTACGTATGTGAAAAATATTAAGCACTTCTATCTCTTTATTGTTTCTAAAATTGATCATTTATCACTATCTAGAAATGGGGAAAGGGGGGGGGGGATTAAAAAAAATAATTACATGAATAAGAAATATTAAATTCTCAATTTTACTTCTAGAATCTAATACAGCATGTTTAAAATAAATATTGCCTTTTATATTATGGATGAAGAAAGACTGAGAAACAATTGCAGAACATTTGATTGACGATTTCCAGTTGGAAATAAGAAAAGGGGGAGAGAGGCAAAAAATAATTACACGAACAAGAAATATTTAACAATTCTAGTTCTTTCTAGGTTCTAGAATCTCATAAAGCAAGTTTTAAATGAATATTAACATTTATGTTGTGGATGGAGAAAGATTGGAAATCGGAATGCGCGATCATCATCGAAATCCCATTAAACAATTGCCGATACGGAAGAAATATTTTCGCGAATTCGCGGAAAAAATGGCGGTCATACCAATTTTTTTTTGATCGCGAGATTTTGTTATATTTACACGTTTTGAGGTGCCCTGAATACGAAAATCATGTTTTTAGCAAATGGTCTGTGTGTATGTCTGTCTGTTATCAGCATATCTCAAGAACAAATAGTAGCAGACATTCCAAACTTGGTATTCTAAATGTGTATCATATATAGATGCTGCAGTAAGCTTTTCGTTAAGATCAAGCAAATGGTTCGTGTACAGGGACAGTCAAGAGAATTCTAATACATTACGTCTATGGGGGGAAATTGCAGGTAAGTAGAGTTTTTCTATAGACTGTACTAAACCAAATGAAACGAATATATATTTTTTGTAATAGAGATAGTCAACAGTGGAAAAAAAATTGTGTATGTAGGAGCCACGCCTCCCCCCCCCCCTCGAGGGAGTAGATTTTCATGGTGGGTATCTTTCAAAAGAGCTCGCCAATACCTTTAAAACGAATGGTTGAACTATCGATCTGCGATAATTTAAAACAAAGTTATCGATTTTTTTTTTTACTTCTAACGAAAAAAAACTTAGATTTTTTTTTTAATATATTGAGAATAAAAGGGACGTTTTTTGGATATTTAGTGTTATACTACTTCTCTAATATGGAAATCGTCTGCATTATCATTTTTTTTTTTTTTTTTTTTAATTATAATTTTAATAAATTATTTTTTAAAAACAGAATTATTTTTTAATAACCGAATTAAATTTTACATAAATCTAGGTTCATTAATGAAACGGGGGGGGGGGGGGGACAATCCCCTCACACAGAATTAATTATCATATAAAACTCTTCCGAAGCCTAATTTGAATTGTTTAACATAGGTTTACATAACATCGTTATCTTACCTCTTAATCTCCAACCTGTATTTATAATATTAAATTTCAGGGTAAGAGAAAGTCGTGTGAGTGACACACCAGATTAAATTGGCATGTACACAAAATAATGAAAGAGTGCAGTTAGAGATATTTCATGTTCGTTCTAAACAATTGCAGTATATTGATAAAAATAAAGTTTAAAAGAAAAAGCTAAAATACTTGCTAAAACACTTGAAAAAGTTTACACTTAAAATCTTATTAGAGTTCTTTTTTCACTGCAATTTAAAATAAATAAGATAATTTGTTTTGGTTCTACTTCAATGCAAAAAAAAAAAAAATGTAATTCTTGAAATTTGGAAAAATAATATATTAAATGATATATATATATATATATATATATAAAAAATATATATATATATTTTTTTTTTCTGTAAGTTAACCTTTAAGCTCTAAAATTAAAAAAATAAAAACATGATCATGCTCAAAAAGATATATATATATTTTTTTCTTTCAATATAGTGCATATGAAAATAGAATAACATTGATACCTGCTACATGAAATTCTTGAAAAACTTCGATGTTTTTTATTTGAAAAACTATTTGGCCTGGGCCCTAAAAAATTGACTGGAGTTAGTTTCATATTAATCAGATCAAATCAGCAGCATTTCAAAAAAATTTGAGATGATGGGTTAGTAGTGTAAAAAGGGTGATTCACCGCCACGGTGGAGGCGCGGAGGCGCGCTGAGGCGCGCGCGCCACCACCCTGTTGGAGAGCGCCTCCGCGCCTCCACCGTGTCGGTGAATACACCCTTTTTACACTACTTAGTCATCATCTTGGACGAGGGTGTGTTGCCACCGGAAGAATAGAAACTTTTAGAGCGTTGCCACCGGAAGAATAGAAACTTTTAGAGCGTTGCCACCGGAAGAATAGAAACTTTTAGAGCGTTGCCACCGGAAGAATAGAAACTTTGGGTATCATCTTGGATGAGGTTTGGTGGTGGCATCTATAGGGAATTTTGAGGAGTTAGATTTATTTTCATAAATTTTTTTCACAATTTTGGGGACTTCAAAATTTTTTCGAAGTTTTGCGGGAACGTCACGATCTTTTGGGACTTTAATGTTTAGGTGTTGCCACCGGAAGAATAGAAACTTTTGAAGAGTTGTCATTCGGGGATTATAAATTGATTACAGAATTAAATAGAAATTTTCCTATGTATTTCAGTGAATTTGACAAAATAAAACAAAGGGTTGGTGAGTATTATATAATTAAAAACATTGAATGTGAATGGTAGAGACATTAAAATTTAGATGTTGCCATTGGAAGAGTATAAATAATTTCCGGTGGGACTTAACATTTATGACTGAATGAAACAATGAATGACTGAAGTTAATTAACATCAGTAACAATTTATGAGTATATTAGAAACTTAGCATTTTTAGAGATTAAAAATATATTGTGTTAAGATAATAAATAAGGAATTTAAATAGGAGTTCATACTTTTAGTGACATCATTACAAATTTATATTAGGAAATTTTTACAGAATTAAATAGAAATTTTCGTATTTTGTGGATTAACACATAGATTTAAAAGCAAAACAAATAATTTAACATTCATTAAAAATGTAAGACACTTAAAAATTCTAACTTTATTTTAACACTAAATAAGTTTCACTTTTTAAATTTATTTAGACTATCTTAGAAATAATATTATTACATTCGTTAAAAATTGAACCCACATGCACTTTAAAAATTACTATCATATAAATTAAACTAAATATAATAAAAATTATGTAAATTAAACTTTATATTCTCACTAAAAAAGTTTAACATTTCTTTGAACTCTATCTTACATTCGTTAAAAATTTAACAGAAGTTTTTAATCAGTTACTAAATTTTGTATACAGTTATGTTATATAAACTTAATATAATAAAAATTATATAAAACACATACTGTTATTTAAGCTCTAACTTTGAAATACTATTTTTACATTCTTTAAAAATTGAACACTCATACACTTTAAAAAATGACTATCATATAAATGAAACTAAATATAATAAAAATTATGTAAATTAAACTCTATCTTACATTCGTTAAAAATTTAACAGAAGTTTTTAATCAGTTAATAAATTTTGTATACAGTTATGTTATATAAACTAAATATGATAAAAATTATATAAAACACATACTGTTATTTAACCTCTAACTTTGAAATACTATTTTTACATTCTTCAAAAATTGAACACACATACACTTTAAAAAATTACTATCATATAAATGAAACTAAATATAATAAAAATTATATAAATTAAACTTTATATTCTCACTAAATAAGTTTCACATTTATTTAAACTCTAACTTACATTCGTTAAAAATTGAGCACATGCACTTTTAAAAATGACTATCATATAATAATATTAATCTAAAAAATTGCTTACAAAGAGATAAATTATAAATAAAGAAAAAAAATTACTATCATATAATAATATTAATCTAAAAAATGCATACAAAGATATATAGTAAAGTTATAAATTTTAAAAAAATACTATCATATAATAATATTAATAAAAAAAAAAAAAAAAAAAAAAAAAAAAAATTACTATTATATAATAATATAAATTAAAAAAATTACTTTCATATAAATTTAAAAAAAAAAAAAAAAAAAAAAATGACTTTCATATAATAATATTAATTAAAAAAATGCATACAAAGATATACAGTAAAGTTATAAAATAAATAAATAAATAAATAAAATAAATAAAAATAAAAATAAAATAAAAATGACTATCCTATAATAATATTAATTTAAAAATACATACAATGTTTAAAATCAACAATTAAATTTTATATATATTATAATTAACTAAACTTTATGCTGTTACTATTCAATTTATCCTAACACAAAAATTTTATAAGTACATGAATATGTTATTTCAATTAAACATTATATTGATACTAAACAAATATTATTTAACATTTATTCGAGTTTAACGCTGTAATATAATTTATACTATCTTGAATGAAACAGGTAAATACTTTTAAACTTGAAATAATAAAAATAAGTTCTTTTTATAAAATAATTGATATAAACTATAATAATAAAAAGGATTAGTTATATTTAAAAACTATCAGTTACTAAGTTATGTTATATTAAACATTTCGAAATAAATTGCATAAAAATTCAATGCATCATTTTAAATGAAAATAAACAGTTTCCTTAAAAACAGATAATACGGAATATTCTATGAGTCAGTTATCACCTGCAACGGAAAACCCCTACAGCTGATGAATCATGTGTAATCTACACTATCTCATATAAAGATTAAGTTAAAATCATTAAAACAATACAGCGAATAATTTGGAAAATGCAATAATTTTTTCACAAAGCATATCATACAATGAGTTTAAACGATTATCACCTATCTATCACTTAAACGGTATTGAAATAAATAAATACATATAAAAGTAAGTTATAGTTAAAAAATAAAAATTTCGTTTGTGAAAGGAGTTTTATATATTGCAGAAATTAGTTTTACTCAAATAATTTCTAAACATACACAAGTTAAATGGAAACTTTTCTAGGTTTCATTTAAGCAATAATTTTCCATGTGTGAAAGTAGTTTTATTTATGCAAAATTTAGTTTTATATAAACAAAAAAGTTTATAGTGTAACAATAAAAAAAGTTTATAGTATAACAATAAAAAATTCCTTATAAGTAAATACCAATAAAAAATATTTTTTAAATTAATTTCTCTCTCTTCAATAAAACAATAAAAATTTCTTATATAACTTTCGTAAAGTTTTAAAAAAATTTCTATTACAAACAAATTTTTTTATGATATAAACAAATAATTTTATTAGAATATACATATTAAGTTAAATAAATTATCAAATAGTAATAATAAATTATAAAACTTACTTAAAATTGAAGAAATTTCCCTTAGCGAAGTGCAACCTTCAATCTTCCACACAAATGCGAGAAACTGTTTTATCGCTAGACGATGACTCATACAGATAAGAATGTTGATTCATACCTATCTTAGTAGAATGTTGTTAAAGTTCTGTGTTTTTACAATAATATAAAATAGTTTATAGAGATCATTTATTTAATATCAGTTGTAAACTACA
Organism: Salticus scenicus; assembly: GCA_963930645.1. NCBI lineage: Eukaryota > Metazoa > Arthropoda > Arachnida > Araneae > Salticidae > Salticus > Salticus scenicus. Next base: position 248,221,229 of record OZ005653.1, read on the forward strand.
TTTAAATAATGCAATAAGAGTTGAACTCTGCAATTAACCTATTAAAATATTGAAATATTTTTAATATTTTTAATTTAATTTGACTTTTTTTAATTATGCTAAGAAAATAATGAGATCAAAACAGAATTATTTTACGATAAGTCGCGCTTTTTATATTTAACAAACAAAGATTTAATAAAATGTAACTCTAATTTTTAATGAAAGGTTTTAAAATCACTTAATAGGATAAAATTAAAAACATAAATCTTATTGTTTTAGTAATTATTTTCTCTAGTTATTGAACTAAGTAATAAACTAGCTATAAATAATAAGATACCAAGAGAGGTTTTTGTATAATAACTATATATTATTTTAATATATGCATTACATCGCAAGGTAAAATTTTCAACTTATTTATACGGATTGAACTATAAGTAATAAAAATTACTCATTTGCATAACCGCTAAATTTTATAAGTTGGATATAGGATTTAAAATACTAAACAATAATCCTTATGAGAGAATTTGGGTGACACTATCACAGAAGGAATTTATCCTTTACAATAAGATTTGCTCAGAATGTCTAAGTGAAAATAACTTACCGTGAGGTCAGTGAGTCATGCAGTTGTAATGAAATTCCCTGTTTTTAGTTAATGGGTGATTAAACTTCTAATGAGACAATTATTTTTTACTAGCATATAAATGTACATTTTTATATTATTCATGTATATATAAAATTTTAAATAATTCATTAAGTGTTAAACTTTGCATTTAATAGATTAAATAAATAAAGTTTTAGTAAAATATAAGAGTAATTTTTTAATGAATGGTTTTGAAATCACTTTAACTTTATAAGAAAAAAAAAAAAAAAAAAAAAAAAAAAGTAAAAAGAGGTTTTAAAATTACTTAATAGGATAAAAATAAAAATCTTATTGTTTTTAGCAATTATTTTATCTAGTTGTAAACTATATATTATTATTTTAATATACGCCTTATACTTAAGTCAGTTTTAGAGAAAAAATTCCAAAGGGTAGGCTGATGAGTTGGATTATTCTATTATACTTAAAGAACCCAGGTACGGAAAAACCGAAATACATTATGCGGAAAAACAGGCGGGATTTTCGGCTAAAACTCCAAAGCAGTGGACGGTAAACATAACACACCGTGAAACAACCTACTCCCACGACAGCCAAACTAAGAATGAAGGGAAACGTTGAGTTGTAACACCTTATCTACTAGAGATAAGGGGGAATTCCCCATGACTCACCCCTCGTTCGTTCATGTACAACATCTTACGAGAAACTTCGTGAAGGATCGGTGACGAGTTTGAATTAATTTGCATAACCGCTAAATTGTATAAGTGTGAATCTTTTAATGTGAGTATTATAGTAGTGATAAATTTATTTCATAATCGATAACTCATCAGCTTCCCACCTTATATAAAACAATGGTATATTCAAAAGTTTTACTATACAATAGACATTCCCATATGGATATTCCTAAGGTTTAAGACTATGCGAGAGTCCTATAAGCGAAATGCATGTGAGTCTTTCTAAGGAATCCTAATCTGTATTGAAGTCAGTTTTAGTGAAAACCAAGAAAAACTACAAACGGGTAGATTGATAAGCCGAATTTGAACCTAGCATTACACATAGATTCGTTTAGTCTTCCAAAATCCTTGTAACATCATGTTTATGAACTTTATAAGAAAATGCTTAATAGGGTTTGCATGCGTTAGCTATATTAAACATCTATTAGATGTAATTTTTTTTTCACTATATATTGTTTAGCTATATTTATACACCATGCAATGTATAATATTTCCCAGAGTAAAAGTTTAAACTGAGTTACTAATCATCAACATAAGTGTTAAATTGAATACATAAGACAGTATATGAATAAACAGTTAGTAATGTGAAAATGCTGATTTGTAAAACTTTTTGAAAGTAGTAACTTATAAATTTATACTTATGCACACACATGGTTAAGAAACTTATATAAAACAATACTATGATTAAAAAAAATTTTCAGTATACAATAAAATAAATCGTAATAGATATTCATTTAGTAATTTAATGATTTAATGCTTTCATTAAAAGATTAAAATTACTAGATTTCAGTTTTTGTTTAATATTTTATGTAAATAGTAATAATCTTTCACTAATAATATATTTCAATAGGTATAGGTTTAAAAAAAAATGTTTTAAAGTTTCACTTACCTGAAAACACGTCCTACTCCAACGGCTGCCTTGAGAGAAATGAACGATAAGGAGAGTTCTTATCAGCGAGGCGAAGTCACGTGATTAGGGTGACGTCACGAGTGATGTGATTGGCTATGCTCAGTCACGTGGTGAGTGTCCTCACGAGTTATCTGATTGGCTACCTCTGGTCACGTGACGAGAGTCTTATCTTATCAGAGATTGCTTATCAGCGATCACGGTTCATTCTACCATTTGATTTCGTGTGTGTTGGTTGTCTCGTCATGTCTGCAGTGAGTTTTATGGAAAACGGACTGAATGTCTACTATGTTTCAAACTTCATCGAAAAGGAACAAGCAGATCGGTATTTTGCCGAGTTAAAAACTTTACCTTTCTACACGCCAACGTTTAGAATTCATGGAAAAAATATTAAACCTAAAAGGCAAGTTCTAGGATACGGCGATTCGACTTTAAGTTATGCCTTCAGCGGAACCCATGTGCCTGCTAATCCTTGGACACGTCTGATATTGGAGCTGCGGGACCGAGTGGAAAAATGGACGGCTTCTACCTTCAACTATGTTCTGCTAAACCTCTACAGCAATGGATACAGCTACATACCTCAACATAAAGACAACGAAAGTGGATTGGATACAACTTTCCCCATCGCAGTCCTCAGCTTTGGTGCCGAACGAACAATTGAATTCAAGAAGCCTAAAACACCATCGACTTTGATTTCATTAGAACATGGTTCGCTCTACGGTATGTTAAAGCCTACGAACGAACTGTTTACCCATGGCATTGCACCGGACCCTAACATTAAAGATATGAGAATCAGCCTGACTTTTCGTCATTTAATATCCAACCCCATCATGTCACCTTTAAAGAAACCAAGACTTGATCTAAGTGATGCTTCATCCAGTGCATGTGATACACCAAAAAACTCTTTATTCAATGATCTGAATACTTTAAAAAACTCTCATTGTGATGTATCTACAACGAGTGATACTGCTACAAAAAACTGTTCAAAGGACTTGTGTGAAAAACTTACTCTAAACGATTGGTTAAGTCAATGGGTACGAGAACAACCTCTACATCCCATCTGTACTGAATGGAATTTAAAATGGAATACATTTTTACAAATTGTAATGGAAAATAACCTGAAACTAAGAATTCATATTCGTAATTTTAAAGAATTACCCACGGGTGAGTGGGTACACACTAAACAAGGTATTGTAATGACAGCTCAGACTTGGTATTATTTTCAAGATTTGATTGAAAATTTTAGTTTCAACTCAGTAAGTGATAGTTTTATTAGTAATAACCAATTATTGATGCTTTGTATTAATAAGAATTTCTGTATACTGCAACAAATGTTTACCTTAAACACATGCGAATTTTACTTAAAACCCAATGTCATTAAATTATTTAAAGAGCAAATTTTGAAACTTAGAGAAATCAAAATTAAAATAACTGATTCTATCATTGATGCAATATTTACAATTCAACTTCCTATGTTAATTCTAAGCAAAACACCCTTTTGTTTAAATCATGTTAATGAAGAAAATGCTAAGAGAATCTTTTTAAAGTCTATTGTTCATGAAGTTCGATTATGTATAGAAGATTTGTTTCACTGTGATGAGTGTTTATTTAATTCTTCTGGTCAAAGTTCCCTAGATTATTCAACGATATCATTACTTGCAAAATTTCAATTAAATCGCGACGAGATACTTTTAAAATTAAATATGTTTGCTATTGCTCAAAATATAACCTGTACATGTCATTACAATATTTCTTTCTTTAAAGAACTAAATATGAAACTGTATGAAAATCATATTGAAGCTGCTTTAGCTAAATTGTAAATTAATCTGTGTATATGTTATGCATTTTTAATAAAGAAATAGAAACTGTATATATTGTGTCAGTAGTCCTTTGTATATATTTACAACTATATATAATATTCAATTCTTATTAGTATTAATTTAGTTAATCCAATATATAATTTAAAAATAAGGTGTTAATAATTTTAATAAATATCTTTTAAATAAACAAAAACTTAAATCCATATTTATTAGTTTTTATAAAACACACTAATGAAGCAAAGGTTTAACTCCAATTGCGAAAAACTTAAATATACAAACAAAGCCAAAAACATATTAATTAATTATTATTATTAGTTTTTGTACAGATGGGATGTAGAGGTTGTTCTCGTACCCATTGACTTAACCAATCGTTTAGAGTAAGTTTTTCACACAAGTCCTTTGAACAGTTTTTTGTAGCAGTATCACTCGTTGTAGATACATCACAATGAGAGTTTTTTAAAGTATTCAGATCATTGAATAAAGAGTTTTTTGGTGTATCACATGCACTGGATGAAGCATCACTTAGATCAAGTCTTGGTTTCTTTAAAGGTGACATGATGGGGTTGGATATTAAATGACGAAAAGTCAGGCTGATTCTCATATCTTTAATGTTAGGGTCCGGTGCAATGCCATGGGTAAACAGTTCGTTCGTAGGCTTTAACATACCGTAGAGCGAACCATGTTCTAATGAAATCAAAGTCGATGGTGTTTTAGGCTTCTTGAATTCAATTGTTCGTTCGGCACCAAAGCTGAGGACTGCGATGGGGAAAGTTGTATCCAATCCACTTTCGTTGTCTTTATGTTGAGGTATGTAGCTGTATCCATTGCTGTAGAGGTTTAGCAGAACATAGTTGAAGGTAGAAGCCGTCCATTTTTCCACTCGGTCCCGCAGCTCCAATATCAGACGTGTCCAAGGATTAGCAGGCACATGGGTTCCGCTGAAGGCATAACTTAAAGTCGAATCGCCGTATCCTAGAACTTGCCTTTTAGGTTTAATATTTTTTCCATGAATTCTAAACGTTGGCGTGTAGAAAGGTAAAGTTTTTAACTCGGCAAAATACCGATCTGCTTGTTCCTTTTCGATGAAGTTTGAAACATAGTAGACATTCAGTCCGTTTTCCATAAAACTCACTGCAGACATGACGAGACAACCAACACACACGAAATCAAATGGTAGAATGAACCGTGATCGCTGATAAGCAATCTCTGATAAGATAAGACTCTCGTCACGTGACCAGAGGTAGCCAATCAGATAACTCGTGAGGACACTCACCACGTGACTGAGCATAGCCAATCACATCACTCGTGACGTCACCCTAATCACGTGACTTCGCCTCGCTGATAAGAACTCTCCTTATCGTTCATTTCTCTCAAGGCAGCCGTTGGAGTAGGACGTGTTTTCAGGTAAGTGAAACTTTAAAACATTTTTTTTTAAACCTATACCTATTGAAATATATTATTAGTGAAAGATTATTACTATTTACATAAAATATTAAACAAAAACTGAAATCTAGTAATTTTAATCTTTTAATGAAAGCATTAAATCATTAAATTACTAAATGAATATCTATTACGATTTATTTTATTGTATACTGAAAATTTTTTTTAATCATAGTATTGTTTTATATAAGTTTCTTAACCATGTGTGTGCATAAGTATAAATTTATAAGTTACTACTTTCAAAAAGTTTTACAAATCAGCATTTTCACATTACTAACTGTTTATTCATATACTGTCTTATGTATTCAATTTAACACTTATGTTGATGATTAGTAACTCAGTTTAAACTTTTACTCTGGGAAATATTATACATTGCATGGTGTATAAATATAGCTAAACAATATATAGTGAAAAAAAAATTACATCTAATAGATGTTTAATATAGCTAACGCATGCAAACCCTATTAAGCATTTTCTTATAAAGTTCATAAACATGATGTTACAAGGATTTTGGAAGACTAAACGAATCTATGTGTAATGCTAGGTTCAAATTCGGCTTATCAATCTACCCGTTTGTAGTTTTTCTTGGTTTTCACTAAAACTGACTTCAATACAGATTAGGATTCCTTAGAAAGACTCACATGCATTTCGCTTATAGGACTCTCGCATAGTCTTAAACCTTAGGAATATCCATATGGGAATGTCTATTGTATAGTAAAACTTTTGAATATACCATTGTTTTATATAAGGTGGGAAGCTGATGAGTTATCGATTATGAAATAAATTTATCACTACTATAATACTCACATTAAAAGATTCACACTTATACAATTTAGCGGTTATGCAAATTAATTCAAACTCGTCACCGATCCTTCACGAAGTTTCTCGTAAGATGTTGTACATGAACGAACGAGGGGTGAGTCATGGGGAATTCCCCCTTATCTCTAGTAGATAAGGTGTTACAACTCAACGTTTCCCTTCATTCTTAGTTTGGCTGTCGTGGGAGTAGGTTGTTTCACGGTGTGTTATGTTTACCGTCCACTGCTTTGGAGTTTTAGCCGAAAATCCCGCCTGTTTTTCCGCATAATGTATTTCGGTTTTTCCGTACCTGGGTTCTTTAAGTATAATAGAATAATCCAACTCATCAGCCTACCCTTTGGAATTTTTTCTCTAAAACTGACTTAAGTATAAGGCGTATATTAAAATAATAATATATAGTTTACAACTAGATAAAATAATTGCTAAAAACAATAAGATTTTTATTTTTATCCTATTAAGTAATTTTAAAACCTCTTTTTACTTTTTTTTTTTTTTTTTTTTTTTTTTTCTTATAAAGTTAAAGTGATTTCAAAACCATTCATTAAAAAATTACTCTTATATTTTACTAAAACTTTATTTATTTAATCTATTAAATGCAAAGTTTAACACTTAATGAATTATTTAAAATTTTATATATACATGAATAATATAAAAATGTACATTTATATGCTAGTAAAAAATAATTGTCTCATTAGAAGTTTAATCACCCATTAACTAAAAACAGGGAATTTCATTACAACTGCATGACTCACTGACCTCACGGTAAGTTATTTTCACTTAGACATTCTGAGCAAATCTTATTGTAAAGGATAAATTCCTTCTGTGATAGTGTCACCCAAATTCTCTCATAAGGATTATTGTTTAGTATTTTAAATCCTATATCCAACTTATAAAATTTAGCGGTTATGCAAATGAGTAATTTTTATTACTTATAGTTCAATCCGTATAAATAAGTTGAAAATTTTACCTTGCGATGTAATGCATATATTAAAATAATATATAGTTATTATACAAAAACCTCTCTTGGTATCTTATTATTTATAGCTAGTTTATTACTTAGTTCAATAACTAGAGAAAATAATTACTAAAACAATAAGATTTATGTTTTTAATTTTATCCTATTAAGTGATTTTAAAACCTTTCATTAAAAATTAGAGTTACATTTTATTAAATCTTTGTTTGTTAAATATAAAAAGCGCGACTTATCGTAAAATAATTCTGTTTTGATCTCATTATTTTCTTAGCATAATTAAAAAAAGTCAAATTAAATTAAAAATATTAAAAATATTTCAATATTTTAATAGGTTAATTGCAGAGTTCAACTCTTATTGCATTATTTAAATGTAGTTTACAACTGATATTAAATAAATGATCTCTATAAACTATTTTATATTATTGTAAAAACACAGAACTTTAACAACATTCTACTAAGATAGGTATGAATCAACATTCTTATCTGTATGAGTCATCGTCTAGCGATAAAACAGTTTCTCGCATTTGTGTGGAAGATTGAAGGTTGCACTTCGCTAAGGGAAATTTCTTCAATTTTAAGTAAGTTTTATAATTTATTATTACTATTTGATAATTTATTTAACTTAATATGTATATTCTAATAAAATTATTTGTTTATATCATAAAAAAATTTGTTTGTAATAGAAATTTTTTTAAAACTTTACGAAAGTTATATAAGAAATTTTTATTGTTTTATTGAAGAGAGAGAAATTAATTTAAAAAATATTTTTTATTGGTATTTACTTATAAGGAATTTTTTATTGTTATACTATAAACTTTTTTTATTGTTACACTATAAACTTTTTTGTTTATATAAAACTAAATTTTGCATAAATAAAACTACTTTCACACATGGAAAATTATTGCTTAAATGAAACCTAGAAAAGTTTCCATTTAACTTGTGTATGTTTAGAAATTATTTGAGTAAAACTAATTTCTGCAATATATAAAACTCCTTTCACAAACGAAATTTTTATTTTTTAACTATAACTTACTTTTATATGTATTTATTTATTTCAATACCGTTTAAGTGATAGATAGGTGATAATCGTTTAAACTCATTGTATGATATGCTTTGTGAAAAAATTATTGCATTTTCCAAATTATTCGCTGTATTGTTTTAATGATTTTAACTTAATCTTTATATGAGATAGTGTAGATTACACATGATTCATCAGCTGTAGGGGTTTTCCGTTGCAGGTGATAACTGACTCATAGAATATTCCGTATTATCTGTTTTTAAGGAAACTGTTTATTTTCATTTAAAATGATGCATTGAATTTTTATGCAATTTATTTCGAAATGTTTAATATAACATAACTTAGTAACTGATAGTTTTTAAATATAACTAATCCTTTTTATTATTATAGTTTATATCAATTATTTTATAAAAAGAACTTATTTTTATTATTTCAAGTTTAAAAGTATTTACCTGTTTCATTCAAGATAGTATAAATTATATTACAGCGTTAAACTCGAATAAATGTTAAATAATATTTGTTTAGTATCAATATAATGTTTAATTGAAATAACATATTCATGTACTTATAAAATTTTTGTGTTAGGATAAATTGAATAGTAACAGCATAAAGTTTAGTTAATTATAATATATATAAAATTTAATTGTTGATTTTAAACATTGTATGTATTTTTAAATTAATATTATTATAGGATAGTCATTTTTATTTTATTTTTATTTTTATTTATTTTATTTATTTATTTATTTATTTTATAACTTTACTGTATATCTTTGTATGCATTTTTTTAATTAATATTATTATATGAAAGTCATTTTTTTTTTTTTTTTTTTTTTAAATTTATATGAAAGTAATTTTTTTAATTTATATTATTATATAATAGTAATTTTTTTTTTTTTTTTTTTTTTTTTTTTTTATTAATATTATTATATGATAGTATTTTTTTAAAATTTATAACTTTACTATATATCTTTGTATGCATTTTTTAGATTAATATTATTATATGATAGTAATTTTTTTTCTTTATTTATAATTTATCTCTTTGTAAGCAATTTTTTAGATTAATATTATTATATGATAGTCATTTTTAAAAGTGCATGTGCTCAATTTTTAACGAATGTAAGTTAGAGTTTAAATAAATGTGAAACTTATTTAGTGAGAATATAAAGTTTAATTTATATAATTTTTATTATATTTAGTTTCATTTATATGATAGTAATTTTTTAAAGTGTATGTGTGTTCAATTTTTGAAGAATGTAAAAATAGTATTTCAAAGTTAGAGGTTAAATAACAGTATGTGTTTTATATAATTTTTATCATATTTAGTTTATATAACATAACTGTATACAAAATTTATTAACTGATTAAAAACTTCTGTTAAATTTTTAACGAATGTAAGATAGAGTTTAATTTACATAATTTTTATTATATTTAGTTTCATTTATATGATAGTCATTTTTTAAAGTGTATGAGTGTTCAATTTTTAAAGAATGTAAAAATAGTATTTCAAAGTTAGAGCTTAAATAACAGTATGTGTTTTATATAATTTTTATTATATTAAGTTTATATAACATAACTGTATACAAAATTTAGTAACTGATTAAAAACTTCTGTTAAATTTTTAACGAATGTAAGATAGAGTTCAAAGAAATGTTAAACTTTTTTAGTGAGAATATAAAGTTTAATTTACATAATTTTTATTATATTTAGTTTAATTTATATGATAGTAATTTTTAAAGTGCATGTGGGTTCAATTTTTAACGAATGTAATAATATTATTTCTAAGATAGTCTAAATAAATTTAAAAAGTGAAACTTATTTAGTGTTAAAATAAAGTTAGAATTTTTAAGTGTCTTACATTTTTAATGAATGTTAAATTATTTGTTTTGCTTTTAAATCTATGTGTTAATCCACAAAATACGAAAATTTCTATTTAATTCTGTAAAAATTTCCTAATATAAATTTGTAATGATGTCACTAAAAGTATGAACTCCTATTTAAATTCCTTATTTATTATCTTAACACAATATATTTTTAATCTCTAAAAATGCTAAGTTTCTAATATACTCATAAATTGTTACTGATGTTAATTAACTTCAGTCATTCATTGTTTCATTCAGTCATAAATGTTAAGTCCCACCGGAAATTATTTATACTCTTCCAATGGCAACATCTAAATTTTAATGTCTCTACCATTCACATTCAATGTTTTTAATTATATAATACTCACCAACCCTTTGTTTTATTTTGTCAAATTCACTGAAATACATAGGAAAATTTCTATTTAATTCTGTAATCAATTTATAATCCCCGAATGACAACTCTTCAAAAGTTTCTATTCTTCCGGTGGCAACACCTAAACATTAAAGTCCCAAAAGATCGTGACGTTCCCGCAAAACTTCGAAAAAATTTTGAAGTCCCCAAAATTGTGAAAAAAATACTAAGTCCGAAATTTATGAAAATAAATCTAACTCCTCAAAATTCCCTATAGATGCCACCACCAAACCTCATCCAAGATGATACCCAAAGTTTCTATTCTTCCGGTGGCAACGCTCTAAAAGTTTCTATTCTTCCGGTGGCAACGCTCTAAAAGTTTCTATTCTTCCGGTGGCAACGCTCTAAAAGTTTCTATTCTTCCGGTGGCAACACACCCTCGTCCAAGATGATGACTAAGTAGTGTAAAAAGGGTGTATTCACCGACACGGTGGAGGCGCGGAGGCGCTCTCCAACAGGGTGGTGGCGCGCGCGCCTCAGCGCGCCTCCGCGCCTCCACCGTGGCGGTGAATCACCCTTTTTACACTACTTGGGTTACAATTTTTTTTTTTTTAATTTGACATGGAATGACCCAGTCTTTTTAAAAGTTGTTTTTTGTGGAAGAAGTTTTTATGTGGGATACTTTATTTCATGCTTACAGGACCTGAATTAGATATTTTTGTGCCCCTCCTCCTTCCTCCACAGGAGAGCTTTAATTGTGCTATAAAAATTTTGTAATAGAATAATTACAGCCATATAAAAGATGGATTAGGAAACTGCTTTTAAAACTGCATTCATAAAATTTAATAATTGTTTTTAAAATAAATATTCTACTTTACAAAATACAAAAATATGTATTTATTATTACAATAACATAAAGACCTTTTTGAATAATAGTTATGTTAACTAATTTTTCAATTTATATAAAAAGCAGGATGGGTCTTCGTATTTATTAAAAAAAAAAAAAAAAAAAACTTTCTATTTTAGACTATTCACAATCTATGAAATGGACATGATCAGCTTCCCATGACAAACTAGCGTGATGTGGCCACCACAAGACTTTCTTCTGTATAATTTTACACAAAATTCATGCAATTCAAATTATTTATTAAATTGTTAAATTATTTTCCATTATAAATGCAGACGATTTTTATCTGACAGAATTATATCACTAAATGCCGAAAGAAAGTCAATTTTTTGCTACTATCAAAAGAAATACGATTTTTTTCCCTTAAAAAATTAAAGAAATCGATAACTTTTTAAAAATTATCTCAGATCTATGGTTCAACAATTCGTTTTAAAGGAATTGACGAGATCTTTCGAAAGATACCCATATTGAAAATTTACACCGCCCCCCAGGGGGGGGGGGAGTGCGATTCTCCCCAAGGGAGGGAAGCGATGCTTCCACATGCACAACCTTTTTTCCCTAGTTTACTACTACTATTATCAATAATTTATATTAATTTTAAAATCACACAATAATAATAACTCTCATTATGTACATTTATACAAAATGTTGTCCTATACTGCCATGTTAAAAATTTGGAAAAAAAATTATATCACAGTGCCACCTGTTGAGCGAATGTTCTCCAAATCAAATCAGGAGCAGTTTATGTCAAGGTCCAATTAAATACCAAGTTTGGTTAAATTTCGTTCATTGGTTCGTGAGATACAGCGTCCACAAAATTTGTGATACACACACACAGACAGACGTTTTCTAAAAACAGTCGAATAGTGTTCAGGACGTCCCAAAACGTGTAAATCCATCGAAAACTGGAGTACGAAAATTTTCACGAATCCAATACTTTCTCTATATATACATATATAGAAGACAGTAATAACTAGGGATGGAAATATCCGATATCCGGCTGATCTTTCGATATCCGAAATACCGTGGAATTCCGGATAAAAACCACCGGATATCCTGCTTTTGAATATCTGTTTTTTTTTTTTTAGTGCTAGAGGCCTATTTCAGTCGGTACAGTTGTCGAATTTTTATAATACACTCTTAATAGTGCTAAGGGCCTATTTCAGTCGGTTTATTGAATGGAGATTTATTCAGTGAAGTCCCCCCAAGGCACAACTTTGACATGAGTCCCCCCCCCAGGCCCAACTTTGACATGAGTCCCCCCCCCAAGGTACCCCTATTTCAGTCGGTACAGCGTTGTCGAATTTTTATACGTCACTCTTAATAGTGCTAAGGGCCTATTTCAGTCGGTTTATTGAATGGGGATTTATTGAATGAAGTCCCCCTGTTGACGATACTTTATGAATGGACTGTATATCAATTTAATTCTTACTATTCTGAAGCTATTACTTCACAAACATTTAATTAATGTATTATTTACATATCGTATGTACATATTTACAGTTATTAGAGGACGTATTATTAACGTATTCAAATATGTTGACACCATAGTCAACGCAAACTATAAAAAAAAGGTGAACTATATCACCGAACAAGATAAACAAGAGAGATGTTACTCTTATAACGAAAAAAAATACAACTACTCCGCTAAAGCGGGAATGCAAGTGAACAAGAGATGCGCGCCAAGGTTGCGCATATAGCCAAACTAAGGTGAGCGGCAACATACCGGCCCACCTTGAAACATTGTTTCAAAATTACAGTTCTAATATATAAAAACAATAATTACAATCAATTATACGAAAATATTATATATGCAAGAATAAATTTTATACAAAAGAAATATTAATAACATTGTAAACAATAAAATAATACAAATGAAATACAATAAACAAATTAAATTTAACTATATACATTATTCATTTTCAAACAATTTTTTTTTTTTTTTTTTTTTTTTTACTTTTCCAAAGGCAGAAGAGCAATTTTGGAAATAGGTCGTTTATATGTCCCATTTCTTGTTTTAACTGAGACTACGCGTATTTTGTTATCCTTTCCTGGAATAATTTCTACTATTCTACCCAAAATCCAACTACATATGGGCAAGTTTTCTTCCTTTAATAATACCATATCCCCATTTTTAATGTTATTTGTTTCAAATTTCCATTTGTTTCTTTGTTGTAATGTATTTAAATAATGACATTGCCATTTTTTCCATATTCCTTGAACTATTTTAGTTAATTTTTGCCAGGTATCTAATCGATTATCTGGAATGCCAGAGAACTCGGTTTCGATCACCGCTGTGATGGGTCGACCAACTAAAAAATGACCGGGAGTCAAGACGTCCAAATCTTCGATATCGCTTGAAAGGGGGGTAAGGGGTCGAGAATTGAGGATTCCCTCAATTTGACAAACAACGGTTAAGAATTCCTCATATGTTAATTTAGCGTTTCCTACTGCGCGTTTCAAATGATACTTAAACGATTTTACGCCTGCCTCCCATAGCCCTCCAAAATTTGGGGCACGGGGTGGCAGAAATTTCCAATTAATATTCTCTGAATTTAAAAAATTAGTAAGGTTTTCATCAGGCTGAGTAGCTAATCTATGTAACCTTTTTAATTCATTATTTGCACTAACAAAATTTGTTGCATTGTCACTGAATAATGTTTGGGCTTTGCCTCGTCTAGCAAAAAATCTTTTTAAAGTTGCGATAAAAGCTTCGGATGTTAAATCGCTAACTACTTCTAGATGCACGGCTTTAGTAGGCATGCAAATAAAAATACAAACAAAAATTTTGTTATAGATTCCTTTTCTTTGACCCCGATATTTAATTAAAAAAGGGCCACAGAAATCTATACCGGTACAATAAAATGGATGAGTCACATTTACTCGTTCCTTTGGCAAATTTCCCATAAGTTGATTGACCGTTAAAGGTTTAATTTTGTAACACGTTACGCAGTTACGAAATATTTTCCGAGCTAAAGATCTCCCACTAACTATCCAATATTTTTTTCTAACGTGGTATAACAAAGCTTGAGGTCCTACATGAAAGAATTTTTTATGGAAATGTTCCATAATCATGGAAGATAATTTATGGTCGTGGGGCAACAAAAGGGGATGTTTACTATCAAAATTTAAATTAGCATTTTCCAGCCTTCCACCGACTCTTAGGAGTCCCTGAGAATCTAAAATTGGATTAAAACAATTTAATTTACCTGATACGGGCTTCCCTTTTTCTAAGCAGATCAATTCTGCGGCAAACTGTGTATACTGTACCTGTCTAATTAAGTGTACTTCAGTGTCGTTTAATTCGGTGCTTCGGAGTGGTCCAGTTACTCTATTGACCTTTGCTCTTGTATTCCTAATAAATCTAAAAATAAAACTACATATTCTAATTAATTTACAAAAATTATTTGTTAATGAAAATAAATGATTATAAAAGTTCTGGGAAGAATCCGTGGATTGGATTAATCCACACAACACTGCAGGGTTAGCGTCACCCTGGTGATTATTTTTCAACTCACTAATCACAATACTATTATCACTGGGGGACAGATAGTCAGAGTCATTGTTTATGATACTACTGGATTTACTTAGAAAGTCTGGTCCCTGCCACCACAACTGATTATCCATTAAATCGGTGGTAGTTAGACCTCGTGAAATTAAATCTGCAGGATTTTCCGCAGAGGACACATGGTTCCATGTGAAGTTTTTAGACAGTTCTTGAATTTTGGCAACCCTGTTGCCAACAAATGTTTTCAATTTCCAAGGCTCGGTTTGGATCCAGGCAAGAGCTATCTGAGAGTCTGTATAGAGATAAATATTATTGATCTGTAACCTCAAAGATTTCAAAATTTTCACAATTAATTTGCATAACAAAAGACAACCAGATAACTCGAGTCGAGGGATAGAAACAGTTTTTAGAGGTGCAACTTGAGATTTGCTGCTAACCAAATTGGAGACAATTTCAGAATTATGAATAGACTGAATATACACGGCTGCTCCAAAAGCTAATGACGATGCGTCGGCGAATCCGTGTAAGTTTATTTGTTGTGCTTCAGGAATTAAAACATAGCGATTTATTCTAAGTTGTTTAAGAGCTTTTAACGAAGTGGCGAATTCTAGCCAATTTTGAGCAATAGGGCTTGGAATAGGGTCATTCCAGTCCAATTTTAATTTCCATAGTTCCTGCATAAACAACTTGGCTTTGACAATAACAGGACCGATGAGACCCAATGGGTCGAAAATGCGAGCAATGTCTGATAAAATGCTTCTCTTTGTCATAGACTTTAACTGACACAAATTATTTTAAATGTGAAAGCATCTAAATTGGGTTTCCAGGCAACCCCTAGGGCTTTGGTTTCCTTATCAGAGAATGTGTACTCAGGGTATGTCTCTTTAGAAAAGTCAAGTAAGGAAATATGATTTGCATTCCATTTATGTAAATTCATTCCAGCGCTTTCTAACAAGTGTATAAGTTGTTTTTGAAGCTCCCTAGTAGATTCTAACGATTCTTCCCCACTTATTATATCGTCCATATACGAATCATGTAGCAAAATATCGGATGCCTTCGGATATTTCTCGGCTTCTTCAAGGGCTAATTGCTTCAACGTTCTAATGGCTAAAAAAGGGGCACAAGCGGTACCGTATGTTACGGTATTAAGTTCATAGGTTTCAATTTCTGAGTTCACATTATCTTTCCATAAAATTCTTAATAATTTTCTCTGATCCTCGGTAATCATTATTTGGCGATACATTTTTTCAATATCGGCCAAAAACACAAATCGGTGTTGTCGAAAGCGTAACATGATTTCATACAAATTTTCATTAACGACACCTTTATAAATTATGTCGTTTAAGGATATTCCACTAGTTGTCGGACTCGAAGCATTAAATACAACGCGAAGCTTCGTAGTAGATTTTTCGGGCCTATAAACGCCATGATGCGGTAGATAATAACAGCCAGAATCATTTAAATTATCAACAATTTTTGTCATATGATTTAAATTAGTGTATTCTTTAATAAAATCACAATAAAGATTTCGCATGGTTGGATTCTTTTCTAAACGATTCCATAACTGCTTGAGCCGTTTTTCTGCGATAGATTTAGACTCCCCAAGGACACTAGCATCTTCCTTCAAAGGCATGGCTACCATAAATCTTCCCGATTTATCTCTCCGATAAGTCTCTAAAAAATGTTTCTCACACAATTGTTCTTCCTGACTAATTGGACGTAAGTCAATTTCAGGAGCTTCTATTTTCCAGAATTTTTGTTGAGTGGTTTCATTAAGATAATCATGGCATGCAGTAAAACCGCAAAAAGTATTTTCAGATACATTGCGGTCTATGGTTCCCGCAGCAATATACCCAAAAACGCTATTCTGAAAGGTGAATTGTCCTATTTTAAATTTATCTGCTTTTAATATTTCATAGAAAAATTCAGCACCAACTAAAGCATTTATTTTAGATTTTTTCCAAAATTCACTATCAGCTAATTCAAGGTCATGTGGTAGATTTAAACTTCTTATGTTTATATTGTGTGAAGGAATGAATTCTGTTATTTTAGGTGTAATTAAAAATTCAATTGGTTCACTAAATGAATCATCTTTATTGGAAATAATGGTACGTACTGAAGATTTCACATTTGTCATCTTACCATTAATTCCTGAAATATGAATATCGCATTTCCTTTTTTGCAAATTCAATAAATGAGCGAGTTCTCTGTCTAACAGGTTACATTGACTCCCATTATCAATAATTACACGAACCGGAATCTTTTTTTTATTGCTACTTTCCAAATAAACTATAGCAGTTGACAGCAATACATGTTTTTTACTTTTTAAGATGGGATTATTAATCTCATTATATAATGTCATCGAAACATCTTTTTTTTCCTTCTGCAATTGAGAATATGAATCATTCGATTGAAGCAGGTGTTTGGCGTCGGTCTGTGCCGGCGTCTGACTTGAGTTCGGACTTTCTGTTGGGGCCGTGCCCTTAGCGACCGTGCCCTTTGCGGAAATCTATAAACCCGTGCCCTTAGCGGCAATGTTATCCCCCCTCGGTGGCGTGCTTTTAGCATACGTGCCTTTAGCGGAAATGTATAATAAATTTCAAAATAAATTAATAAATAAATAAAAGAACTCTTCAGTTTTCCTCCACACTTTATCCATATTTAGCACTGGCTGTATTTTGCTTCAGAAGTAAACTGTCGCAAAAACAAGTATACGTACTGTAGAATATCCGTTATTTGAGGGAACAGTGATCTGTAACTATATAAAGTTTAATGAATCACAGTACAGTTGGTAACAAAAGTGTCCGAACACTAGCAAAAATTCCTATATGAAAAACGTACACTTCATACGGTTTTGTTAAATAAATCCTTATCGAATCATGTTCTTACACTGACTAAGACCAAGTGTGAAGTGACTAAGGACAAGTGTGTTTGAAGCGTACTTTTTTTACATAGGAATTTTCGCTAGTGTTCGGACACTTTTGGTACCGACTGTACTCCATACGAAAACGTACATTACTGCCATTTTATGATTTTATTATGTTTTTGAGAATATAATTAAGCATTAGATCTTTTAAAACTAAAACGAAAACGAAAAATCAGGAGGTACACATTGATTATTAGCATTTTCCAATTGTGCTTACTCATTGTATCGTATAACATCCTATGTTCTCTGTCTATATTATCACACAATAGACAGACAGACATATAGAATAACTGAATTCATAATCACACTGAAACATTGTTGGAAAGTGTTAAAAATGCTTAACACAAACAGAAATGTTGCTCTTAATTTCCTATTTGCATCTCTTAATGTATTGTAACATTTTTGGGTAGCTCTGTAAATCTGGAGGTTAAGCATATTATAATTTATAGAAAACATTTTCTTAACATAATAACAATAAATGTGAATTTCTTTATGATTTTTTGATGAAATTATTTAAATGTGATTTAGAAAAATGTCTCCCATAAAGCGCAATGCATTGGTATTTTTTGGATGTTCATGTACACAAACCAGTGGCATATGTTCTGCTAGAGCCATTTTAAGTAGGGAATATTCAATAATGAATTTGAATAACACATATTATTAAAAAAAAAATAAATAAAATGAAAGTAAAAATTAGTAAGTTGTGGCCACCACAAGACTTTCTTTTATATTTTCCTATACAAATTCACTAAGAGCAAATAAATAATTTTTATCTTAGAGGAAACTAACACTAAATATCCAAAGAAAGACAGTTGTTTTATTGTCTATAAATGACATCTTAAAAAATGCATTTTTATAATAGTTATGTCACATATCAAGTTTCGTAAAGTTATGAGCTATAGAAGTTGAGATATAGCTTTCACACTGTCGAGGAAATTTGCAGTATGGCAACGCCACCTATTGGCCGATAAGCACCCAAATTGAAGCAGCATAATATCTCACAATGGCCTTCACATACATCATGTTTTGTTTGATTATACGCAATAGAGCCTGAGATATAGCCTTCCCTTCAATTGTGGAAACCGCTTTATAGCAGCGCCACCTGTGGAGCGGTTGACACCAAAAGTTGACAGATAGTCATTTAGGTTAAAGTGCATCAACATATAAGTTTATATTGAACTCTGTGCAGTAATTCCTGAGATACAGCTTTCCCTTAAATTGTAGAAATCGCTGTATAGCAGCACCACTTGTCGGTCCATAAGCATTCAAATTGAATCAGCATAATGTGTCATGGTGGCCTTCTCTCATACCAAGTTTTGATTGATTATACGCAATAGAACCTGATATATAGCTTCCACTTAAATTGTAGAAATCGTTGTATAGCAGTGCCACCTGTTGAGAGCTTGGCATCAAAAGTTGATAGCGCTAATTTAGCTCAAGGTGCATCTACATGTAAATTTATATGCAATTCTGAGCAGTAGTCCCGGAGATTCAGTTGCCACAAAATTTTTGTCACACACACAGACAGACAGACATTTTTTAAAAATAGTCAAATCGTATTCTAGACCTCTCAAAACGTGTAAATCCGTCGAAAACCGGAAATCTAAAATTTTTACGAATCCAATACTTTCTTCTATTGAATATAAAAGAAAAATAAAATATTCTTAAAATATTTACGGGCGCTGGAGGCGGACAAACGGACAGTAGAATAGACAAATACACTAATTCAAATCATATTCACATTTTAAAAAATGGTCGAATAAACGCTTAATGTAAAAGAAAATGCATTTCAGAAAATTTCCAATAATAACCCTCAGTGTAACTGAATAATTTTGTCTGACTCTGTAAATCTAATGCTAATCATACTACATTCTATAGAAAGTATTATTTTGTGCATTTGAATAACATATTTCTATCTTCCACATGCACATCTTCTTATTTCCGCTAAGGGCACGGCTTCTTCTATTCCTCCTTCTTCCCTTTCATCCATTCCGCTAAGGGCACGTTCCGCTAAGGGCACGGTCGCTAAGGGCACGACACCTTTCTGTTTGCGGTTTATATTTGAAATTATTACTTTTTGTTTCTGGCAAAGAACGATGTAGGAGTGTATTATGTCTTTTAGAACAAATATTACAAGAATGATCACTTTTACAATTCGAAACTTGATGCTTGGATTTCAAACAATTAATACATAACAAATACTTTTTTACTGTTAGGAATCTTTCGTATTCATTTAATTTTAAGAATTCACAACATTTAGCTAAAGAATGATTTCTTTTACAAAGGGGACAGTTTGGATCGTTAAAAGAATCATTTTTAGAAAAGAAAGTTTTTATTCTAGTACTCTTTTCCGCATTCATTAATTTCGGTTTCGTATTCGAAACGCATTGTAAGTTTTCCAACACCAAACTTCTTTTTTGTAAAAAGTTAATGAAATCGCACCATGTTGGCAATTCTGTAGAACTTAAAGATAATTCAAATTGTTTTTTAGTTTCTTTATCGATCTGTTTCAGAATTAAATTTATAAGTAAGGCCTCCGTAAAGGGATTCAATTCCAATCCTATACCTTTGAGTGCTCGAATATTTTTTTGACAGCTATCTGTTATTGTTCGCAAATTTTTAACTAAATCTTGAGACAGATTCTCTACGTTCAATATCTCATTTAAGTGAGAATTTACAATCATTCTTTTGTTTTGGAATCTATCTTCCAATGCTTTAAAAAGCGAAATATATGAATCGTCTTCGGTAATTACATCTAGTGCTCTTCCACAAAGTGTAGATTTTAGATAATATAACTTTTGGTTATCTGAAAGTTTATCATTCTGATCAATTAAGGTTATAAATTGATCTTTAAAACTATACCATTCATTATATTGTCCATTAAATTTGGGTAAAGGAATTTCAGGCAATCGAAAATTGATAATAGAATTATCTGCTTTAGATTCATTTGAAATAATTTCATTTACATTTTTACTAAGGTTATTAGAGTGTAAGAATTTTCGAAGCCTTACCTCTAATTTTTCTGCCTCTTCTTCCAGTTCTGCGAATGCGTTGAGCTGAACTTCAAGGTCCGCTTCATCAGCTATTTCGAAGTACTGTATTTTCAAATCATCGAGTTTGGTTACTATTTTTTGAAGATAATCCTTCTTTATTTCTAGAGTTATAATGTCTTTATTGTCCTCATCAACATTATCCAAATATGTTGATATTTTTGTCAGTTGGCCTTTCAAAGTTCCACGTTGTCGATTTAGGATAACTAATTTATTTTTATCCATAATTACTTTCATCAATGAGCACCACCACTATTTCATTATATTACGATTGATCTTCCTCCGGTTCTACTAGACCAAATGTTGACGATACTTTATGAGTGGACTGTATATCAATTTAATTCTTACTATTCTGAAGCTATTACTTCACAAACATTTAATTAATGTATTATTTACATATCGTATGTACATATTTACAGTTATTAGAGGACGTATTATTAACGTATTCAAATATGTTGACACCATAGTCAACGCAAACTATAAAAAAAAGGTGAACTATATCACCGAACAAGATAAACAAGAGAGATGTTACTCTTATAACGAAAAACAATACAACTACTCCGCTAAAGCGGGAATGCAAGTGAACAAGAGATGCGCGCCAAGGTTGTGCATATAGCCAAACTAAGGTGAGCGGCAACACCCCCCAAGGCACAACTTTGACATGAGTCCCCCCCAGGCCCAACTTTGACATGAGTCCCCCCAAGGTACCCCTATTTCAGTCGGTACAGCGTTGTCGAATTTTTATAATACACTCTTAATAGTGCTAAGCGCCTATTTCAGTCGGTTTATTGAATGGGGATTTATTGAATGAAGTCCCCCCAAGGCACAACTTTGACGTGAGTCCCCCCCCCAGGCCCAACTTTGATATGAGTCCCCCCCCCAAGGTACCCCTATTTCAGTCGGTACAGCGTTGTCGAATTTTTATACGTCACTCTTGATAGTGCTAAGGGCCTATTTCAGTCGGTTTATTGAATGGGGATTTATTGAATGAAGTCCCCCCAAGGCACAACTTTGACATGAGTCCCCCCCAAGGTACCCCTATTTCAGTCGGTACAGCGTTGTCGAATTTTTATACGTCACTCTTAATAGTGCTAAGGGCCTATTTCAGTCGGTTTATTGAATGGGGATTTATTGAATGAAGTCCCCCCAAGGCACAACTTTGACATGAGTCCCCCCCAGGCTCAACTTTGACATGAGTCCCCCCCATGGTATCCCTATTTCAGTCGGTACAGCGTTGTCGAATTTTTATAATACACTCTTAATAGTGCTAAGCGCCTATTTCAGTCGGTTTATTGAATGGGGATTTATTGAATGAAGTCCCCCCAAGGCACAACTTTGACATGAGTCCCCCCCAAGGTACTCCTATTTCAGTCGGTACAGCGTTGTCGAATTTTTATACGTCACTCTTAATAGTGCTAAGGGCCTATTTCAGTCGGTTTATTGAATGGGGATTTATTGAATGAAGTCCCCCCCAAGGCACAACTTTGACATGAGTCCCCCCCAAGGTACCCCTATTTCAGTCGGTACAGCGTTGTCGAATTTTTATACGTCACTCTTAATTAGTGCTAAGGGCCTATTTCAGTCGGTTTATTGAATTGGGATTTATTCAATGAAGTCCCCCCGAGGCCCAACTTTGACATGAGTCCCCCCAAGGCCCAACTTTGACATGAGTCTCCCCCAAGGTACAACTTTGACATGAGTCCCCCCCCAAGGCACACCTTTGACATGAGTCCCCCCCAAGGCACACCTCCCCCTCATTGGGAAAAAGAGAAAAAACGTTGTTTTGCGGCTATAAGACAGTTTGGACTTCCAACGTTATTTGTTACAGTATCTGCAGCTGAAACACATTGGTTTGATTTAATGAAAACTTTATCATGGAATTTAGATCGTCACGAATAAACTAAAAAGAATTTGTCGATATTAACAAGTTTAGCAGTAGGCCTCTGGCACTAAATTAAAATCTGTCAATGTCAGATTTTTTTTTTTCTTTTCCTTTCATTGAGATTTTGTAGGAAATTGGAAATGCAAGAAACAACTTTTGCCCCTCCGTTTGGGGAGAAACTTCATAACACAGCATTTTAAATCACGCCACTAAAGAAATATTCTCATAAAATTACACATCTGTATCTCCATTAGTTTGACTGGGCATTGCTGAGCGAGCAAGTAAGTCAGTCAGGAGATCTGCCTTTATAGATCTAGATTCCTGCAATTCATTTCTTTTAATTAAAAAAAAAAAAAAAAAAAAAAAAAAAAACGTTATATATAATAACTATTAACTTCCTTTACGTAACTTAAATTAAATTTTCTCATTTGTATGCATAGCAAGGCAGACAAAGCACGTAGTTCAGACAACATTGCATATTATATTCTGCTAACCTAATTATCAAAAGAGACACATAAGCAAAAGAATTGATATTAAACTAGTAAGATGTGGCCACCACAAGACTTTCTCCTATATTTTTCTATACTAATTCACTAAGTGCAAATAATTTATTAAAACTATTATTTATTAAAATTATCTAACATGATGAATGCAAAGGATTTTCATCTTAGAGAAAACTAACACTAAATATTCGAAGAAAGACAGTTTTATTGTCTATAAATAACATCTTAAAAAATGCGTTATTATAATGTTTTTTTACATATCAAGTTTCGTGCAGTTATATGCCATAGAAGTTGAGATATAGCCATCCCTTTATCGAGGAAATTTGCAGTATAGCAGCGTGAGGTGCTGGGTTCGATCCCAGGTCCTGCTCGTCGGCCTAGCCGTTTAAAGTGTTCCGTGGTTTTCTCTGAAACTTTCGTAAATACGGGCTAGGACCCCTTAGAAAAACCCCACGGATGATAATCCCCGTCAGGCCTAGGACCCTAGTGCTGTCAATCAGCCTTAATACCAATACAACAGCGCCACCTATTGATCAATAAACATCCTAAATGAATCAGCATAATGGCCTTCTCACATATCAAGTTTTGTTTGATGATACGCAACAAAATTTGAGATATAGCCTTCCCTTAACTTGCAGAAATCGCTGTGTAGCAGTGCCACCTGTTCTGCGGTTGACATTAAAAGTTGATAGGTACTAATTTATGTTAAGGTGTATTTACATAAAAATTTATATGTAATTCTGTGAAATAGTTCCTGAGATATAGCCTTTCTTTAAATTGCATAAATCGCTGTATAGCAGCACCACCTGTAGGCCAATAAGCATTCAGATTGAATCAGCATAATGTCTCATAATAGTCTTCTCACATATGAAGTTTTGTTTGATTATACGCAATAGAACCTGAGATATAGCCTCTCCTTAAATTGCGGAAATCGCTGTACAGCAGCGACACCTGTTGAGCAGTTGACAGCAAAAGTTGATACTGATTTAGGTCAAGATGCATCTACACATAAATTTATGTAAAAATCTGAGCAGTATAGTTCCAGATATACAGTCGCCACAAAACTTTTGTCACATAGACGGACAGACAGACATTTTCTAAAAATAGTCAAATCGTGTTCTAGACCTCTAAAATATGTAAATCCGTCGAAATTTTTTACGAATCCAATACTTTTTTCTATTGAATATAGAAGAAAGTAATAAAATAAAATAAAACTATTATGGCTTGTCATATCATCCACTGAAATTGAGATTTGAAATCGTTCTGTGCTAAGCGCTCTGCTTTTATGTTTGACAGACTATTATTTTGCGATTTTATGTCACTTTTTTTTTAATTTGCATATTTTAGATCAGTTAAAGTTTAATAGATATTAAATTCTATATTGTCATAAAAATAAGTGAAAGAATTAATTAAATTACTCATTAATATTGTCTTGAAAATAGTCTTACAGCTTCAATCATATTTGCAGAACACTTAGTTATGTTACATTTTAATGTATGTGAAGGGAATCCAGGTGCATAAAAACCAAATGCAAATACATTTTTACTTTCTTCTATATTCAATAGAAGAAATTATTGGATTTGTAAAAATTTTCGACCTCAGGTTTTTGATGGATTTACACGTTTTAAGAGCTGTAGAACATGATTTGAGCATTTTTAGAAAATGTCTGTGTGTGTGTGAGAGAGAGAGAGAGACAAAAATTTGTGGCAACTGTATCTCAGGTACTACTGCACAGAATTTCATACAAATTGGTATGTAGTTCACATAGACATAAATTACTGCCTAACAACGTTTGGTAAAAATTGTCCAACAGTTTGCGTTGTCATCCTGCTTTTTTCTAAATTTTTAACATGATGGTATAGAACAAAATTTTGTATAAATGCTCATAAAGAGAATTACTTTTTAATAATTATTATGAAATTTAAAAGTATTATTTGCAATAGAGATAGTCAACTGGGAAAATAAAAAAATGTGTATGTAGGACTCTCGCCTCCCCCCTTGGGAGGGAAGTTCCCCTCGAGGGGAGTAAATTTTCATGATGGGTATCTTTTAAAACAGCTCGCCAATACCTTTAAAACGAATGGTTGAACTATCGATCTGCGATAATTTAAAATAAAGTTATCGATTTTTTTCATTTAAAATTTTTTTTTTTTTTTTAAGTGTAATATTGAGAATGAAACTGACTTTTTTTTGGATATTTAGTGTTATACTACTTCTCTAATATGGAAATCGTCTACATTATCATGGAAGCTAATTTTTTTAAATTATTTTTACTGAATTTGTATAGTAAAATATAGAAAAAAGTCATGTGGTGGCCACAACATACTAGTTTTAATTATTGCGTGCTCTTAAAAAATTGAAAATTTCATGTGTACTGGAAAAGGGAACTGCCGGATATCCGTATTCCGTTATCCGGTAAAATCCATATCCGGTCCATCCCTAGTAATAACTGATCTGCTGTGCAAATTTATATCAATCAATAGAGCATGTCGATTATTAGTCTTTTCATATTGCTTTTATATATAAACTAGCTGGCTTTACCCGCTTCGCTTGTCACTATACTTAAATGAGTTGTCAAAATCACATGACATCAAAGGGACAAGAGTCGTCATTTAAGAATTCAGAAATTTTCCTTCTGGCCGCTGAAATTGAGAATTTTTAATATTCTTTCACTATTTTTGAGCAATTTTAAACATTTCACAAAATATTTTGCCTTTTTGGCACCTGAAAATTTTTGAAATATTAATTTTGTGGGGATCACATTATCCGATTCCTGATGGCCCACTTGCCATTGAGTAAGTTGACGACCCTCTCAGTCCGCCACTGACCCTAATTTTTGAAGTTGGTTCTACATTCGCAAAATATTTTTTATTCTTATATTTTTGTATGTTTATAATATCGTAAATAAGTAGCACCGTAATACGTAGTTTATCCAGCTAGGAACAAATGAAGCAATTTGTTTAAATAACATTTTTCTATTAATGAAACAAATCTTTCATTTTTATACTTAGGAGGAACAATTATATGGCTCTGCTATTTTATGGTGCTGCCATCTAACTTATCAGGTGGTAATATTTTTCTCTACTTTATACTGCTGCCATCTATTGTTTTAAATAACAGACACTGACTATTTGTTTAAGAAAACACTCTGCATCCAAAGAAACTTTTGAATTCGGATTAAAACTATTTGAAAGACGATGGTATAAAATAATCTTAAAGATTTAATTTCTACGTTTTTTCTTAGCTTTTAAATGAGAATTATTTGTCAACAAAAGAAAATTTATGCACAATTTCGGATACAATTATTGTTTCATATTAATTTCGTTTTTATTAATATATTATAATTTATGTTAATTAATCTGGACTAGTAACTGGAGATTAGCAAGAAATTGGCAAGTTTATCTTAAAGAAATTCTGAACGTAATAAAAAAAATTAAATGGGGGGGGGGGTATATTTTGTCTGAATAATGTTTAAAATCACTTAAACTTAATGAAAGGGAGATGTACATTTACAAATTTTCCAGTGACATTTATTATTAGTTTAGAAAATATAAAACATGATAAAAGTGTACAAAACTGTGCAGCGAAATAAATAAAACAAAAGTTATAGAAAAGTGTTGAAATAAAGAACAGAAAATTTATCTCAGTTCTTAATTTTCGACTCTAACTGTGGTCGAGAGAGACTGCTGGCAAAGCTGGTACACGAGAAGTGTCAGGTTCGTATCCAGCTCATGCTCTGTCATTTCAGATTTTACGTGGTTTTCTCCTAAACTCGCGTGAATGCGGGCTAGTACCCAGGGCGCGACTATGACTTTTAGAGGCCCTGGATACAATTTTTAAACGGTGCGTCCACCCCTTTGCATGTACACTTAAATCCTTTTTTCCGTGCATTATATCTTATACAACTTTTTTAATTAATAGATATTTTTAATGATATAAATTAAATTAAATTATGCATCACACACACCATAAAAAAAAAAAAAAAAAAAAAAAAAAACGCATAATTTCTGAGAAAAATAAAGTTGAGGGAAAACTTTATTTGAACAAAGAGTCAGATTTATCTATAATAGTTTCTAAATATGCAGTGATAGGATTATGATGCTTTCATATGCATAATAATATTGAAACCAGAATAAATAGGATTTAAGGACTACATTTTGTGAGTTTTCTGAAACATGGCAAGCAACATGGCACATTTCCAGAATTAAATTTCAGCTGTGAAAAAAACATTTTTTTTTTTTTCTTTTTTAAGAAACACATATTTAGTCCATTTTTCGATCCCAGTATCCTGAAAGGGTGTGTGTGTGTTTGTGCTTATTTTTTATCCTACAGCAAAATTCCCACATTTGGTAAGATATCCTCATGCCAAAAGTGTGGGACAAAAACTGTATCCAAGCAAATGAAATCATGAAATCTATATAATAATATAAACATGCGTGAAATAAAAAAGCTATTTTTCTTTTACCACCTCTCTTATTTTAAAAACCGAATTGCTATACTTACATTTTTCTATAGTTTAACATAAAAGTAGTGACAAATTTTAAAATTTCATTTACAGATTTGGTGCCCCCCAAATTTGGGTTTCCTGGGCCCATGCCTTAATATGGCCCTGCCCTGCTAGCCCTTAGTTGCTAATCCCTTAGAAAAATCCTCACGGAGGATATTCCACTTAGGCTTAAGACCTTCTAGCAGTGTATTCAGATTTTGCGTCTTTTTTCTTCTACAGTCACCAATAATTTTGAGAAGTGATATTTGATATACATAATAGACGAATTTATCTTCAAAGTGATTAGGCAACCATTACATTTAAAATTTAGTGGTGGAGTTTTAATAAAAAA
Organism: Salticus scenicus; assembly: GCA_963930645.1. NCBI lineage: Eukaryota > Metazoa > Arthropoda > Arachnida > Araneae > Salticidae > Salticus > Salticus scenicus. The sequence continues at coordinate 248,249,339 of OZ005653.1, forward strand.
AAAAAAAGTCGAAAAATTTGGCAACACTGCTTTTTAGTTAATTAGCTTCAGTCCCCTATACCAACACTTTAATAACTGATTAATAAATCTATGTATAGCCGCATATTGTACCATAGAACCACAGTGAAATCGTCAAGTTAAAAAATTTGTGGCATCTGCATAACTTTTTGGGATACAGTCGACCTTTAAAAGGGAGGGATATTATTTATTTATTTATTTACTCTGATTAGAAAAATTGTATTTATTTGCTCATTTACGTTTATTACAGTTGACGCACGATTTTATGAAATAAATGGGAATCCTTGCTTGCTTATTGTATCGAAATGAAATAAAATCCAAATGTCCTGAAAACGGAAAATTATCTGTTTAGCTTCAGATGCGGATATATAAAAAGAAACTGTGAAAATTGAATGCCATAAGAATCAAGTTTATGGTGAACATAAAAAATCCATCTTCGGCAGTTGCATTTTCCTCAAATGAAAGAAACCTTTTATCCTCTAATCTATGACACGACGTAAAAGCCAGACCCTCCTACATCTCTTGTACTTTTGTGACCATATTTCCGTAAGTTGACCAGAGTTCACTTCGCACCTGTAATAGAAGACCATAGACTTATACACAGTTATCTAAGTTCTTGTAGAGGACATAAAATACGCATTCTCTTGCATTTGTAAAAAGTAATAAATTCTGACGGCTAGTTTTATTTTATTTATTTTTTTTTCCTTGCAGTCAGATCTGTTATTATCAGATGTTTAGTATGAAAAACTAGGTAGGGAAAAATGAGAACCCAACCACGGCTGTCTAGATATATATTATCTAGATGTTATTCCAGACTGCCCTGACCCAACACCCACTTGACAATAAATTCCTCAACAACACTTGTCGAGCCGGTGTTGCCTGACCCAACCCAAACTCTCCAAAAAATTCCTCAACAACCTTCCCAAGAATGAGATTGCAAAAAACATACACCGCCGATATACTCGGCGGTTGAAAACGCATATAAAGTTTTCTAAGATTAACAATTCATATGAATATAAAAGAGAGTGGACCAGTAACCATACTAACAAATTTTAGCAACCTAAAAAAAAAAAAAAAAAAAAAATCTCATATTTTAATTTTTTTTTTTATATTTATAAATTTTATTAAAATTATTGTTAAAATAAAATTATATATTGTTAAAATTAATCATAATTACGATGATTTATTTTCATTAGATTGGAAAATAATATAATTAAGACATTATTTACACATTTCTTCGGTGTTTCAATTTTAAAAATTAATTAAATTAGGGATTTTTATCTATTTTAATCTACATGAATGTGAAAATGTAAAAAGGGGGGATCGTATTTTCTTATTTTCGTTTAATTGTTTATAGCCAATGAAAGTAACGATAACTTTTATGCTATGCTAAATTGCGTGTATTTTTGCAACGTGGAATTTAAATATTATTATTTATTTATTATTATTATTGTCTTGAATCGTAAAGATCAGCGTTTTCTAATATGAGAAAGATATGCAGTAAATTACTGTAAAATAGAAATCAGTACTGTTTTATTTAATGATACTATCTCAATCAGTTATAAATACAATAAAGTACCGTTTATACGTTTTTTCAAGAGACTGGCATGAAAGAATGTTTATATGAAATGTAGACATATAGTCGAATTTTTATTAAACAACTTTGATTTTTACAAACTAACTGCATGCAACTGTAGTTTTAAGTATAAATATTTATTTATTTATTTAAGATAGTGATTTTATTTATTTATTATTATTTCACAGTAGTGTTTGTATTGAAAATGAGAAATAGTTTGTATCGAAAATAAGGAATCGAAAATAAAACAATCATAAAAATTAGAGGAATTGCATGCCTTAAGCTGTTAACGCCCAAATTAATTTTGCAAAATATTATTAGCTGGTTATTTCACTTCTAAATTAATATAGACAACTGACAGTAAAATATATTAACTTAAACAATTCTTCTGATAGTTTTAAATTTAAAGCCTATCCTCATTTATTGACGTTTGGTGTTCTAGCGAGAAAACTTCGAGATAGAAAAACTTTGAGATAACAGATTAATTTCCCATTATATGTTGACAAAGATCTCGAAAGTAAAGTATTATAATATATATTATTATTCAACTTGATTTAAGTTAGTATACCTGCCCAAAAAGCAAATATATGTGCGACGAATGAAAAATCGTAAAATGACTATCCAAATTATGAAGTAATAATTAATAGTAGGCACATAAATATTTCAGGGATCATTTAGAGTGACGCTATAGTCACTAAAAAGCAGAAATCATCCCAAGAAACCACAAAAAATATACGTCCCATTTTATTAGCTGTCCTCAAGTGAGGACACTGGGCGCTAACGTGTTAAGTAACAATTATGATTATTTAGTTTATGTACCATACATATGTAATCTTGAGTAATATTGTAATATATATTATAAACATTAAGTACTATTAAACATTGTATATGTTGTTCTTAATATCGTACAATACGTATACTCATCAACAATCCAAACCCATGTTATTTTGTGGGGAAATTGTTAATAGAGTTACTCATTACAAAAAATATTTTCTCATATTGTTTCCATATTCAGAAAATTTACAACCATTCAATTTGTTCTCGTCCCCCCCCCCCAAAAAAAAAAAAAAAAAAAAAAATGATTTTTTAAATTTTTAAGATTTTACTTTGAAGCTTAATGTGAGAAAAATTAACCAAGTGCACTCTTTGCATTTTTTCAGCTTCAAAATAAAATATTCTCAACTAGCACAATGTTGAATTTTCTGAAAATAGGAGTTCAAATAAGTAAACACATTAAGTAAAAAGTAATTCGATAAACAGATTTCCCCATTGGAGACCATGGGCTTTGATTGTTTGCAAGAATTTACTAAAGATAACTGCTATTGTTACACTGTAAAAAATTTCTGTAAATTTACTGAAATGTTTATCTAGAGTGTCTGTAATTTGACAATAGTTTTCAGTTAAAAATGAGTCGCAATCTTTTTTCTGTATCCCAAATAAAAAAATCTGGAATGACTTCTCTCGACTTTCCGAACATTCAGTAATTAACGGTTGTTCAAATAAAGTAAGAGAAGTCGTTTAATAAACAAAAGAGAAAATTAACCATAAGGGTGTTTGAGTATTTTTCCCTAAATAGTATGCTGTTCAATTTAGCGCTTTTGCACTTCCAATAATTTCAGCCCATAGGCCATAATGATAAAAATTTTCGTTACGTCCCTGTAAGGGGGGGGGGGAACTGTAAGAGCTAGATTCACCAAAATCTGTATAGTTTGTGCGACGGTGACCTGCAACATGTGTACAAAATTTCAGTTCATTTGAATAAGGCATTTAGACTTTATCGTACTTTAAATAATTTCAGCCCATAGGCCATAATGATAAAGAATTCATATCCCTGTTAAACTATAAGTGCTGGATTCATCAAAAATCTATGAAATTCGTGTTACGGTGACTTTATAACATACGTACCGACTTTCAGCTTATTCGAACACAGCGTTTAGACACTATCGTGTTCACTCACTCACATATACAAATATTACAGTAAAAATAGCAAAAAGGAACTCAGAGGACCTCAAAACGTATCGATACACCATAATCTCAAAGTGAGATTTTTGTCATGACTACAATACTTTCCTTACATATGTATGTTCGGAAAATAAAATGAATATTTCTACTTCAGAAAAAGTATTGCAAATCACTAACATACTCCCATAAATAATTAATTAAAATAATGCTAGCAAATAACGTGTATATATGAAATACGTTTTATCATTTTTAAACATCTCTGTTCACTTTTCATTGTAACTTTACATAAGACTGTCTTCAACGCTCCCTATATATTTTAATTTAAAAATTTCTAATTTCCAAAATGGCTGTGAGATACATAACTTATCTAAGTATGTTAAATGAAAAAATTAGCATTTTAATTTTCCGAACTGTTAAAAAAATGCAACTTTGCTGCCAGAAATTCTCTGTAATTACAGAAAAATACGTTTTGTCAATGTAATTTTTCCGAAATTTACGACTTTTTTTTCTCAAATTACAGAGAATTTCTGGCAGCAATGTTGCATTTTTTTTTTTTTTTTTTTAACAGTGTATATATGTAAGAAAAGTATTGTAATCATGACAAAAATCCGACTGAGCTTTTGATGTATCTACATGTTTTGAGATCCCCTGAGTTCATTTTTGCTATTCTTACGGTATATAAGTGAACATAAAATAGCGCCTAAACGCTTGTTCGAATGAGCTGAAAGTTGGTACGTATGTTATAGGTCACTGTTGCACGAATTTTTTAGATTTTGATGAATCCAGCACTATATTTTAGTTCCCCATCATACTATAGGTATGGGGAACTTAGGTAATCGTGAAAAATTTCGACCTCGGTTTTTTTACTTTTTTATACGTTTTCAGGTGTGAGGAATCCGAAAATGACAAAATTTGTATGGTGTCTGTCTGTAGGGTGTCTGTTAGTGTGTCAGTGTGTCAGTCCGTTAGTGTGTTAGTCCGTTAGTTTGTTTACACGATATCTCACGAACAAATGATCGCAGAGAGGTCAGATCAGTTTTAAAATATTACTTTCGATACTGGCAAGAACCGTATTCATTTGGAACATTCGAATTTAAAAACTTCGTAAGTTATTAGAAATTTACGATTTTCTTAACATGGGAGAATAGGACAAAAATTCACTTAAACGTGCATTAAATGGAAACTTTTTACTGTAAAAATATCAGACCAGTTTTAAAATATCCGTTTCGATGCCGGAATGAACATCAGTAACTATAATTATGCTACTTTGAAAATTTCGCAAGTTATTGGAAATTCACGAAATTCTTAACATGTCAGTATAGGGCAAAATTTCACATAAACGTCAATTTTTAGGGATATTTTCATCGTAAAGATGTCAAACCACTTTCGAAATATTATTTAGAATACTGGCATGAATATCATAGACTATGATTTTTCCAATTAAAAAAATTCGTAAGTTATTTGGAATTTACGATTTACATAACATGTCAGAATAAGGCAATTTGATCATAAACGTCCATTTTGAGGATCATAAAACATTAGACAACTTCAAAATTACATTTATGATATTTGTTTGAACATGATTGAATACAAATATTCTAATAGAAAATTTCGTAAATTATTCGTAATTTACGATTTTATCAACATAGCGAAATTGTAAATTTTTCATATAAATATGAATTTTGAGGATTATTGCATTGGAAATAGTAGCATGAAAACTAAACAACGGAATCGACCCTCATAAAATAAATTAATAGATTAGAATAAGATAAATATATCTAAGTGAACGGTGAATAGCCTATTAGGCGGGGATTTCATTCTGTCACTGTATCAAGCGTTGGTCAAATTCATTTCTTTTAACATGATTATCATGTCTCGCACTAGAAATTTATGAGAACCTATATATGATGGGAAACTGAGCAGAGTCCACCTATGCCAACTAGTTTTTTTTTTACTGGGACACAAAGAAAAATTCTTTATCATTATGGCCTATGGCCTCAAATTATTTAAAGTGCGCTAGCGTCTAAATGCCTTATCCGATTGAGCTGAAAATTTATATACACGTTAAAGGTCACCATCACACGAACTGAATAGATTTTAAAGAGTTTACTGAAAGATTTTTTACAGGGACACAACAAAAAATTCTTTATCATTATGATCTGTGGACTCAAATTATTTGAAGGGCAATATTGCTTAATTAAACAGCATACTATATAGAGAAAAATACTCAAACACCCTATTATAATTTTCTCTTTTCGTTTATTTAACGACTTCTCTTCCATTAATTTATTTATACAACCGTTAATTACTTTATGCTCGGAAAGTCCAGTGGAGTCACTCCAGATTTTTAATTTGGAAAATTTTTTTGGTTTGAAATATCTATATGTCAACCTGATTAAATTCAAATAATAATTAACTTTGTAGATGAACACTATAAAGGCACACACACTCGTAACACTTGTTTCAGATCAAATTAATAACGCGACCCTTCATCAGGTGAGTAAGTTGGGACTGAAAGGATTAATAGCTTAACCATACCTTGTATCAAAGCTGACTAAGTTCTGTTAGCATGTGTGATTGGAAACAATTACATACAAAGTCAAAGTAGTCAAAGTTTAAAGTGAGAAGGAAAATGCGTAGCACATTTTTCTGTCTTGCGTGATTTTTCAACGATATACTGATGCCTACTTAAAAATCGATTTCATAAAAAAAAAAAAAAAAAAAAAAAAAAAAAAAATCCTATTTTATTCCCTTTTTCAATTAAAACTTTAATTGAAATTGATCTTATGGTAAAATTCATAAAAGTATTTTTAATAAAAATTCAATCATTAAAAAAACTAGTTGGCATAGGTGGACTCTGCTCAGTTCCCCATCATGTATATGTTCTCATAAATTTCTAGTGCGAGTCATATTATAACCATGTTAAAAGAAATGAATTTGACCAAAGCTTGGTACAGTGACAGAATGAAATCCCCGCCTAATAGGCTATCCACCGTTCACTTCGATATATTTATCTCATTCTAATCTATTAATTTATTTTATCAGGGTCAATTCCGTTGTTTAGTTTTCATGCTACTGTTTCCAATGCAATAATCCTCAAAATTCATATTTATATGAAAAATTTACAATTTCGATATGTTGATAAAATCGTAAATTACGAATAATTTACGAAATTTTCCTATTAGAATATTTGTATTCAATCATGTTCAAACATATATCATAAATGTAATTTTGAAGTTGTCTAATATATTTAGGATCCTCAAAATGGAAATTTATGCTCAATTTTGCTTTATTCTGACGTCTTAAGTAAATCGTAAATTCCAAATAACTTACGAATTTTTTAAAATGGATAAACCATATTCTATGATATTCATGCCAGTATCCTAAATAATATTTCGAAAGTGGTTTGACATCTTTACGATGAAAATATCCCTCAAAATTGACGTTTATGTGAAATTTTGCCCTATACTGCCATGTTAAGAAATTCGTAAATTTCCAATAACTTACGAAATTTTTATATTGGAAATTTCATAGTCATTAATATTCCTGCCAGTGTCCTAAATAATATTTCAAAAGTAGTCTGACATCTTTACCATGAAAATATCGCTCAAAACTGACGTTTATGTAAAATTTTACCCTATACTGCCATGTTAAGAAATTCGTAAATTTCCAATAACTTGCGAAATTTTCAAAGTAGCATATTTATAGTTACTGATGTTCATTCCGGCATCAAAACTGATATTTTAAAACTGGTCTGAAATTTTTACAGTAAAAAGTTTCCATTTAATGCACGTTTAAGTGAATTTTTGTCCTATTCTCCCATGTTAAGAAAATCGTAAATTTCTAATAACTTGCGAAGTTTTTTAATTCGAATGTTCCAAATAAATAGGGTTCTTGCCAGTATCGAAAGTAATATTTTAAAACTGATCTGACCTCTCTGCGATTATTTGTTCGTGAGATATCGTGTTAACAGACTAACAAACTAACGGACTGACCCATTAACACACTAACAGACACCCTACAGACAGACACCATACAAATTTTGTCATTTTCGGATTCCTCACACCTGAAAACGTGTAGAAAAGTCAAAAAACCGAGGTCGAAAATTTTCACGATTACCTAAGTTCCCCATACCTATAGTATGATGGGGAACTAAAAATTTCATAGCATGATTATTATCGATTGTTTTATAATTACCATTGTTACTTTTACTATCGCTATTTTACTCTGATGGTAAAAATAAAAAGTACCAACAGATTAAGAAAAAATATGTTCATTTATGTTATTGATTTTTACTTTCCGAACATACAGTTGTAAGGAAAGTATTGCAATCATGACAAAAATTTGACTTTGAGATTTTGGTGTATCTGTACGTTTTGAGGTCTTTTTAGTTTATTTTTGCTATTTTTATGACGACGTATGTATGTATGTGTGAATGAATATGAATGCGTTAGCGGTTAAACGATTCGTTCTAATGAGCTGATAGTTGGTACTTATGTTATAGGTCACCGTAGCACGAACCCTATTGATTTTTCTGAATCTAGCAGTTTTTTTACAGGGACACAAAAAAAAATTCTTTATCATTATGGCCTACGGGCTGAAACTATTTAAAGTGAAATAGTGTCTAAATGCCTTATTCGATTGAGCTTTAAATTTATATACGTGTTATGGCACGAGCTGTGAAAGTTTTGGTGAATCTAGCACTGCACTACATAACAGAAAATTCTTTATCATTATGACATATGCGCCCAAATTATTTCAAGTGCAATAGAGTTAAATTTAACATCCTATTATTTGGAGAAAAATACTCAAACACCTCATTATAATTTTCTCTTTTCGTTTATATTATGGCTTCATTTACATTAACTTATTTAAACTACCGTTAATTATTTAATGTTTTCGAAAAGTCGAGGAGAGTCACTCCAGACTTTTTGATTTAGAGATATGTAAATGTAGCTTAAGAAACAATATTTAAAAAAATTAATATGATTACAGATATCTGAAATTTCTTCTGTAAGCAGTAATTTACGTATTAGCTAGATTTAGCGTAATGATTTAGTTTTTTAATTACGTTTATTATTTTGTGAGCCATATTACAAAATTCAATTCCTTGAAAGAAAAAAAAAAAGTATGGACAAAAATCAAAAAACTAATTTTTTAATTTTTTTTTCTATAAATCTTTATGTTGAAAGAGTTAAAGGGTTATTTTGAAGAGCTTCACAAATTTTATTACGATTCATTTAAATTTATTGCAAGTAAATTTTGGAAGTAGCATTTCATTTATCTAATTGTAATCTAGTTTCTTGGTTACGCAGGTGGACAACCTTTCCTAACCTTATCCCGAAAATCCCATCTAAAATCAATCCAAAACCCGACGCGAATTTGACAAAGTAATTTTTGTCGACCTGAAACCCAGTAGAATATATATATTTTTTTTTTTTTTTTTTCAACCGAAGACTCATCTTAAAAACTGAAGTACAAGGAGTTTACATATATCAGTGCAGTTATGAAAAAAGTGAATAATATATATATTTAATAACTTTCATCTTTCATTAAATAAATGCATACGAAGACAGACACTTATATTGAAATATGCATAATTTATAAAAGATATTTCTGACTATATACAGGGTGGCTATTAAGTATCCGGAAAAAGTATTTGATAATAAATAATTAGTAAAATGGCAAACGAATTTAAAGCTTCTATTTTTGCAACAAGTAATGTCTAATAATTATTTTTTATTATAAGTTTTTGAAATGGCGGTCATCGGCTTTGATGCAAGCTGCAGTCTTCTTCGGAAGAGGGGTAACGGTGCGGCGCAAGTAGTTTGGATCTAAATCATCCTATATTTTGCTAAGGGCTTTCTTGAGTCTATCAAATGTATGATTTTCTGTGTTCACAATTGTTCTTCTATAAGAACCCACACACTGAAAAATCCATTGGATACAAATCAGAGCTGTTAGAAGGACACAGATTTTTGGTCAGATACCTTTTCACTTTGACATCGATTAAAGCAAACGTTGATTTGACTCCATGGGCCAGAGCACAAACTTGGTGAAGAATCTTAGTTGGGTGATTTTGCTTCCATGGAAGTACAGCTTTCTCTGAAATATCCTTTTAATAAACTTTTCCATTATTTTTTACATTTTCTTCGATAAAAACCAGTTGAGTCTTCCCATTGTTGCAAATCTCAGCCCAAACCATAAACAAAGGTCTTGATGCATCTTTTCGTTTTCTGGTGTTCTTGAGAGCTAGCTCCAAAAGTCTGGGATGATTTTGAGAGTTTTTAGCGGCGACTTACAGTAAAAACTTAGATGCGCCGCACTTTGAAAAAAATCACGAAACATTTTTATTTATCTAATAGATTTTGCTTTCCCTGGACACTCAAAAGCTGCTCGTTGAGTAAATGCAAATTATTTCAATAAATAATATTTAAAGATAAAAGCATTACAGCAACGAAAAAGTGGTTATAATAGAGTAGGCAGTCCATAACAGCTCCTAATATTTTTTCCGGATACTTAATAGCTACTCTGTGTATATAAAGGAAAGAAAAAAAAAAAACTGATGCCGTTCTCTAATTTAAACCTGATTTTTAATAATTAGATATCTTTTCTTTTGCCTCTTTTTCTTTCTCTCTTTTTTCCAAGTGAAATAACAACAAATAAATAAAATAAAAAAGTATAAAATATTTTATTTCCTACAGCATTATTTAAAAAATATATTACATCAAGATTTAACAGGAAATAGCATAATCTTTATTAAACGATGGGACCAGGACAAATCCAACCAGCGAATTCACGCTCGATTTCTCTGGCTACAGCAAGGTTCAAATAGTCATTTCTCCAACCAGAAATAACCTGAACACCAACTGGCATTCCATCTTTATCAAGTCCGACTGGACAGTGAGTTGCTGGTAAACCTAGAACATTGAACGTTGCTACATAACCGCAATTTTGCGCTCTTAAGGTGTTTGCATAATGATAGGCAGCAGGTTCTGGAAGTGTTGGCATAATGAAGATACAGTCGTCCTGCAGAAGGTTCTGAAAATCCTTTTCCATTTGCCTTTGTATACGAATAAATGGTTCTGCTTCAGACTTGTCTTTTGGTCCAAAGCATTTTTCGACCATCACAGTAGCTAGAGTGGGTAGAGAATACTGTGACCATCCAAAAAGACAAGAAATGAATTCCTTTAGAACACTAGCTTCAGTGTCTTCTCCAAATACTCGAGATTCCACTCGGGCTACACCTGCAACAACAGCCGACAGTGCGTAGGCCCAAATTCTGAACCCGTGTTTAAGACCTCTTATATTGACTTGCTGAGGAGGAACATCGCAGATTCTTCTGAAGTGGTTTACTACCTGTAATAAAATTAAAATATGGGAACACTCGAATACAGAAGTTATGAATGATAGTTATTTTAAAGACATACTTAAAAAGATTAAGAATAAAAAATCAAGACAGTGTATTCAAATACCGTTGAAAACAGAAAAAGTACGCCTAAAAATGTATACTAAATAATTATAAGATTAAAAAAAAAAACCTTCTTATATACCATGTTTTAAATTTTCTGATGAATCAGAGCTCTTACCAATGTGCATAAAATTTTTAAAGTGCTAATGACGTCAATTTTTGTGAGATGCATATTTAACTTTTTATAATTTTTTAACGTTCACGTTTAATTAAATATATTTATTTTTATGTCGATGAAAATGAACTCGTATTTTTTTTTTTTTTTTTTGGCAACAATTAAATTATAGCCAATATTTTAATGGCTATTTTAACGCTATTAGGATGTTATTATTTTCATATTTTAATTATAAGAAAACTGATCAAAAATTCGAAAATCGGACTTCGAAGTATTGTGTTGCCACCGGGTTCTGAGCTACTGTGAAAGTTTCAAATGTTTAGCTAGTAGGGAAGTTAGTTAAAATTCGATTGCAAGATTTGTACCGGACAAACAAACAAACAAGAATAGAAGTTAATAAAAACATGGTAAAATATAACATGTACTCTACAAATTTTTATCATACTATGACAAGACGGCGTGCGAAAAGGAGTTTTATTAACTCCCTTTTCCTCATTTGGGCATTTTCGGAAAATGTTTCAAAAGGGGTTTTACTTTTATCGTCACCAGCAGTATCATTCTCTTTTCGGGTCAGAATGTTTTATATTTTTTTTATTAGTTTCAAATTCTTTTATATTCAATAGAAGAAAGTATTGGATTCGTAAAAATTTTCCACTTTCAATTTTCACGGGTATGCTGATAAATACACGTGGTAACATTTATAAAATTACCCACTCCTTGATTCTGGGATACCACTTGAATCAACTTTACTGTATTCTTGCTGTTGTATCCCTAACAACACCATTGTCTATAATACATCCTGAAGATATCCACAGGATGTCTTTTCATCTATAAGACATCATGAGGATATCATTTTGAGAAGATGTGCTGTTAGGGATAGACACGTGCTATTGTTAATTTTAAAAGGTAATATGGTATATTGGGCTGATAGACAACTGAATGGACAAACAAAACAAAAATATGAGTATTCAATCAGACAATTTCATAAACATTAATTACCTTTCTAACAGCATCTCTGACGCAAGGCTTTACCGGCAGAGTAAATGATCTGTTACCATCATTTTCCATATAGAATACCTTTAAATTCTTAAGTTCCATCTAAATAAATATATATGAAAAAGATATCATTTCAAGACTACAACAGAGTATTATATATTTGATTAATTTCTAACGTGAACTGTAAAAGTAACAGGAAAGATAAAAAAAATAATTATACCTCAAAAAATTATTTCCGATACATGAAAATATTTTTTTTAATAATCTACAAAAAATCCATCTATTCCTTAAATATTGTCTTTTAATTTATCTGGCTCTATATCATAACAATAAATTTTAAAAGGTTTTATATTATGGTCTCTTGAGCTTCTTAACATACATCAATTTCATATGAATTTTACAAATTTATTTTATTTATTTCGGGAAAAAAAATAGGTATGCCAATAAATGTCTATAGGTAAAAAAAAAAAGAGGGTATGTAACTCGCATAAGTTCCGTCATTAGATCATATTACATTTGTAATGTTGCATATACAGCATATTCATAATTCCATATATTTATCTTTTTTGTGTAACCTCATAAAAATCAGACAGATTATTTATTATTATTTTTTCCCCTATTATTTTCAGAAGGGCGCATGTTTAATCATATTTCGCAGTTTGCAGCTATACTTAATTTTTGTATGTTTTGTGGTGTGCATACATTGTCTAGTTTTTACGCAGAGAGGCGCTCAAAATAATTAGAATATAATACAGTCATCGGTTTAAATATTTACCCAAATGTTAGGTTGTTTTGGAAAAAAAAAAAAAAAAAAAAAAAAAACTAAATTTGTTAAGGTTGCAAAATATCAAAATGATCCCTACGCATATATGTTTCTGTTGTTGGGAAAGTATCTGATTTCACAACACTCTTACTACTCTTAATTTTTTTTCTCGGGTATGTTGGACCAATCATAAAGTTTTCTGGATATCAGAAATTAGCATGCAGGTGCATCACTAGCCCTCTGACGCCGTGAAAAAGGACAACAATGTAATGTTTTAACTATAAGTTTTTTACAAAATCACCGAAAACGATATAAACTATCAAACTCATTATGACAAACAATTACCAGATATGAAATTCTAAAAAAAATTTAAATCTTTATATCTTTGAAGTCCTACAAATTTTACATTAAAAATTTTTTTGCATACAAAATTTTATCAACTTCATATCTGTTTGGTTTTTGCTACAGCGAGTTTGAAACTTACGTTATACCGGAACCAATTCCCTTAATGCTACATATGCATATTAATATCGGACATCAAGAATAAATTTATGGTTGGTCAAACGTATATTCAAATTAAAGTGAAAATCAGTGCAATCTCTGAAAAATAAGAAAGTTGTAAAATTAGGGTAATCATTTATATCTACCCTACAATTTAATGGCGAATACAATGTTTTAGTCAACCTTGACACGGACCTTAAAAGTCAACCTGCACAAAGTTCTCTAGTAGCATTGATCCATAATATTTTGCTCGGCCCTTCATCGACTCCTTGAAATTTGCTCGAATAATAACTTGATGACATCGTTTCGAACAGCATCTGATCCAAGACCAGTTTTTGACGAAGAAAAAAATCTCCGAAAGCAGATAGCGAACCGATAACAAATCACGGTGAAAATCACGTCTTTCCTTCGAAATTCGATTGGTTCATTTTCTATTCAACCATCGCTGATAAGACATTTCAGATGAATTCCCAATGCGATTTACATTTCACGATGAGATTCCGATTATCGACCGTTCATCAATTCATCGAATTTCAATGAGAATACATTTAAGTGCCGATTACATTTTGCTTATAGTATTATCAATGCATTTTTTTTTTTTTTTTTTCTAATGCTGAGAAATGTTTCAAAATTTATATATGACGTTTAATTTTTCGTTCTTGTTTTTAACTTAATTTATGTATTCTAGGGCAGAGATCAGAAAAAGACTAGAACTCAAACTACCTGTCTGTCGAGCCTCAAGAAATCAGCGTTAGGTCCTGCCATAATATGTAGCATCGTCTTGAGGTCAGAAGCATATCGGCACATCGGACCTGTCCCAATATATTGTTGAAGAACTTGTTCCGTCGGAGGAAAGTGCCCTCGATTCGGTACTACACCTGAAGAAAGAATTAGCGAAGAAATGAGGTTTTTTATTTTTAAATCTTATAGGGCAGAAAACTTGCTTTTTATAATAAAAAGAAAAATGATGTAAAAGAAATTAAAAAGTTTTTTGTGTCGGTTAAAGTTTACTGATCACGTATCGTATTTAAAAATTTTAAATGATCGTAGAAAATACTATTTAATTTTTCTTTTTGCGCAATTCGTTTAATAAAAGGACATTGAACAAATTTCTTCACATTTCACTTTGCAGCTGTTCGCTTTGGTTTTTCTCACACAACAAAACGATGCCCGTTTTACAGACGAATTGCGTGACTTGTAAATATCGAAATAATAATGATATTTGAATTTATATCGCTCTTTTCTGTCATGGAATTTTAAATACGATGCATGATCGGAAGTTGTTAAAAGTTTTTCATCATTTTTCTTTTTATTACCATTACGAAAGGCAAGTTTGCTGAACGATAGTGATTTAAAATTACAATTATTATTATCCACTTTTGTGAATGTAACATATTAAAGGAAATAATCATCACATGAAGCATTGTTATAAACTCTGAACCAAGAATAATAATTTTATGCTATCATGTGATGTGCTTTTAATAGAGAAATTTTCTTTGTATTGCAAATTAAGTGTAACTAGGTTTATATACGAAAAATCCATTTGATGAAAGAATCGCTTGCAGAGATGAAATAGAGAAATAAAACTTAACGTTCAACTTAACCAACAATATTAAAATAATTGTAAAATCTTGTTATAAAATATTTAATCATCAGCATACATATTACCCGTGATTGATTCTGTCACAACTTAGGCTTTAGAGATATTCCTTGGACTCAGCCTCCTAATTTTCATACTTTAGTTAATTTTTAAAAATGTAATTGTCCGATCGATAAGCTGTTTAAACAGACGTATTCAGAAAAATTGCGCCTTTGATTTGGTACATTATTTGTAACGAATATATAATTTCATTTTTTTTAATTAATTAAAATATTAAAATACATTTAAATTCTTAATTGTTGCCATTTTTTTTTCAGCATAAAATGAAATATGCTTTCCCGTAAAAAAATAAAATAATATAAAATAAAAGTAAATTTGCTCATGCATATGAAAAAAAAAAAAAAAAAAAAAAAATGACGCCTATCCGCGATTGTAATGAAATGCTCTCCCTCTGGTGGGCTAAGGTGAAATTACAATTAACATGCATAGCTTTCGAATTCATCTAGACGCCATTGCTGGCCGATATTTAGTTTCACATATATTTATTGAATAAAAATGAATAAATCCGGTAAAAAAGATAACACTTACTGTCGTGTGCCACAGTGTAACTCCAAGAATAAAAAAATCCAGAATTAAGCTTCCATTTATTTCCAAATGACAAATTTAAAATTTCAGTTGCTTTGGCTAATGGAAGTAAAAAATTAATCAGATGATTTGAAACTAATATTTGTTCAGCTTCAGTTAAAAATCTACTTCCGATCGAACGTTGAATAAACTGAAATATTTTTTCCAAAAACCATCCATTTTCCATGATGTAATGGCGGAGAAATTATAGCACGAATATTAAGTAGTAACACATATAGAACAAAAATTAATACACGTGGTCATTATATTTACTAACAACAGAAACTGAAAAAGCGCCATCTATCGATCATTACAAACGCGGATAAAATAATAATTTTAAAGGTAACGAAGAGATAAACAAAGTGAGAAAATTTCGCACGGGAAAGCATATGAATTATTTAAAGTGAGAAATAAATAAAATGAAACGATTATTTTTCAACGGGCGCCTTAGTCGCCCTACAACAAACTAGTTAAGAAGAAATAACCATTTTATCGTTTTAGCTGTAGAAATATGGCACATCCGAAACGCATTATGAACCACCTTAAATTAAAAAACTGCGTCGAAGTTTGTTAAAATGAAGTTATTCGTTAGAACAAAAAGACCATTATAACGAAATATTCATTCAAGTCTATTCGAGAAATGAATAAAGGGAAATTTTTAATGTATTATGAATATGATTATTTAAAGTTAATTAAACGTATGTAAATAATTATATCGGAAACAGAGTTCATATTTATTTTACATTTCAAATTAGATATTATCATATTGAATTTGACTCGTCTGGGGAAATGGTCAACGCTTTGATCTTCATTTCCACGATGCCGGGCTCGAATCCCGATTTATGCATGGGTGTTCGTAGTGGTTCGGAATTCATGTTAAGCCTTAAGTCCCGGTCTAATAGCAGAGTTGCCAAGTTACTTAATTTATTCCGAAGCATTTTTAGCCTTGCCTTTTTTTCTAACCACTCTTTTTATAAGAATATTTTTTTTCTTGTTATATCATAGTTATATATTATAGAAAATTATTTTATGAATTAAGCGCTATGAAATAAAAGGCGAGGCTAAATGTGCTCCGGAATAAATTAAAGAACTTGGCAACTCAGTATTGAGTCTTAAAAATTGAGTCTTCCAAAATTGGACCGTAGAACGATATGCTCAAACCTAATAGCTGTGAACAAGAGATTTCAACAAACTTTTTGCACAGCACAAGATGATAAACTTTTCCAAGAGATAGTCGAAAAAGTTGGGGACCAGCTGATCTTTAATCTTCCCGATATGCTGCTGTGTTGTGTTGAGTGAAATGTTGGGTGGGCGAATATCTATCTCTTGTGTGATTCGACCTTAAACACCCGTATTGAATATATATATATATATATATATATATTTAGCAAAAACAAAGTACAAATAATTCCATTTAACGATGTTTTATTATATAATACTAGGGGGCTCTGCCCCCTGCTCGCTCCGTTCACCAACCCCCGAGAGAGGTTTTGCCTCCCTCAGACTTACTTCACTTATTCATCCCTGACGGACTCTGTCCGCCTATTCGCTGCTTTGCCTTTCACAGAATAGGAATATTAATAGTGCATAATGCAAGACAAAAGCAGAAAAATGTTATAGGAATCTCAGCATTTAATGTCAATTTCAAATACATACTATTTAATACCACATTTTTATTTATTTATTTTATGAAATATTCTAAAAATCAGTAATTTTTTCGAAATAGAAACTCGTAATATCTAGATCATTTTGCATTACAGTTTTATTATATGACCCCTTTCAAAATTTTGTCACTATCTGGCGATGAATTCTTTGGTATAACTGCTTATTAAAAAAAAAAAAAAAAGTATATATAGTACCCATTTTGTCATAGATAATATCTGTCATCCTTGGCGATTTTCGTATTTGACGATTGAAAACGTAATACGAAAATATGTGTCATGTGTATATTTTCGCAACATATATTATACAAAATATTATTTCATATTATTCTTTTCTCTCTTAGTATACGTTAATAAAATAATCATGATTTTTGAAAGGAATTAAATAATATTCAACACATAACTTGGCGATTTTTCTATCGCCAAAGACGACAGATAACAAATCTGTTCCCCTATTTTTTCTAATGCCTATACTTTTTACGATTGCATCTTTTAGTTAATTTAGGGTAATATATAATACCCTATACATATTTCTAATGTACAGTTAAGTAATAATTTTACACATGTGAAAATATTTGAAAAGTTTATTATTATTACTGTCATTTTAATTTGGAAAAATGAATTACATTTTTAATCGTTAATTCTCTGCTACCTACTTCTTAAAATAACGAAAAATAAAATGTATTCGATTCTCTATAAACTTTTGTGATGATTTCTTTTCCTGACCATAAATTTAAAATACTTCGAATATATTGTATACTAAATATAAATACACTTAAAATAGAAAAGCAAAAAATAAATACACTTTAAAGTAAAAAATATAAATACACTTTCAAGACCAAAAGAAATGCATTCAAATATACAGTACGACATTATTTCATTATTCACAAATATATATATAATCAGGGTTTATAAAATCAGGGTATATATATAAAATCATGTCAGGATTACCATTTATCCACGGATTAATATTAATAGGAGTTGAAGGTCCAATGGGAGAAAGCTACGAAACTGTGATCTAAATTTTTGGTAAATATTGAGGGCGCCACTTGTCATTCCTCCCTACCTCGGCGCGGATATACTGTTGTTTTCAATAGAATTTTGCTGGAGTACATTTAAATTTTTTTATTTTAAGGAATTTAATTTCTTTGTAAGTTCTTAAAACTGCATAATTCAGATATTTCAAATAAATGTTTCGTTCTTAGTTGTAAAACAGGCTATGATAGTGCTAAGAAAAACAAAAAAAAAAAGCCCTAGGAGAAAAATAAAGTCCGAGTTCGTGTTTTCTGCACCTAAAGTAAGTTTATTTTTTTTCTTTACAAAATTTCATCCATTCTCCTTCCTCCCAATTATCTGTTTTAGCTAACTTCGGTTCATAAGAATCGTCATTTTTTAAAAGCTTTCTTTCAAAGTAAAATTAGTACAAAATGGCTGTTAAAAAAAACATGTTGGTTAGAATACTCTATTTAATGAAATTTGCTTTCAATCGAAATTTTTTCAGCTTGATATTATTTTTAAAAAAATAATTAAAAAGAGACATTTCCCCCATTGAATAACATTGCGGAAGCTGGAGAGAAGGAAGGATTGCACGCTGGCGCCATCTGTAAACATTAGAAAACAACATCACAAAATTTCAGCGTTACCTTCTTCTCCTGTCTTTTTACTCCGTGCATTTATCACTCTACTTTATTTATCTCGTTGTATAAAATTATAAAACACATGAAAGGTTGCCAATAAGAAAATTAATTTTCTAAAAGTAGAAAAAATAAAGGTATTTGCGAACGACAACTTACAACACTAAATTTATTTCTGCATAGAAAATATCCCTTTTTTTTTTTTTTTACACCATGAATCACATTTTAAATTTCCCGTGTAAAATGACATCATGATAGAAAAACAACGTCATAACAGAAACTTTTTTTTCAAGGTGGCAAATTAGAGTACCTTTATAAACCCGACGTTTTTAACTAATAACTTCCTTATTTAAAAAGATAGAAATTTCTAATTAGCTGAAATTTCTTCCTTGGAAAACACGGCACACGTTGGTACCTCTCATGCATAGAATAATAATAAAGGAAGAAGGAGCACGCCAATACTCTAAAGCTTACAAACCCTTTCTAGAGAAATGCCAGCGAAAGCTACTTTTGCTCCTCTCAACCTTGAAGTAGGGCACCCATCCTCAGCGCATTTATCGCTGTTTGTTGTGAGTGCTGCCTCGCAGACTGATTGACAGAGAGACGAGACGATTCAAAAATCTGGCCAACAAGTCGCCAACCAATCAGATGGAAGCTCTGTTACAACCCTATACCCGGCATTCCTGGATTTTGCAAACCGAAACCAAAACATGTACGCTCCTTCTTCCTTTATTATTATTCTATGCTCTCATGATGCGGAGGACTTTGCCCTCCGCGAGAAGATGCAGTCGCAGACAAAAAAAATTTGACACCAGCGACAGTTACTTTTTTTTTTTAATATATAGAGAAATAAATATTCATTGTAACCACACAGTCTATTCAAACGGAAGTTAATTATATGTATTGTACAGTCAAGTTCACCTGCTTATATAAATTTTACATTTGAGAAATAATGCGATGTCTTATCAATTAATTATCGTTTTAAACTGAACTTAAGTTTAACCATTTTTAAATCGAAGCATTTTAGACTCAGTTCTATAATCGTAAATTGAGTTATCTGAGAGTATAAACCGCTTCAGCAAAAAGTAAACGTTACATTTCTTTTGAAATTAACTCTGTTTATAATAGCAATTTTAATCTTCAGTATCAGAATTTTGTAATAATTACACTCTCTCATACATATAATCTATCCTAATGCTGCGGAGCAGCACAGGTCCTCTAGTATATTTCTTAAAAATAATAATTCGAGTGTTTTTTTCTGCCCCCCCCCCTCCCCCTTAACCCATTTGCATCATTAGCTTACCATTGAAATACGCTCTATTTTCTTGGTCACTATCACCGGAACGTATGTATACGTTCCAATTTTCCCTGTCACTATCACCGGAGCCATATGCATGCGTTCAACTTTGTTGGTCACTGTCATATTATTCGTTAGTTACAAAATAGAAATGGAGGGTGTTACTTCTTTTCATTTTCCCCATGGTGCAAATGGGTTAAAACATAAAAATTTCAAAATGATAATAATATTGTTAATTCCTTTATTTTTCCTTAATGACGTAGCCATTAATACGTAGCCATTTAATTTTTCACCCAAATTTTCCAGTTAGCTAGCCTAATTGCATTAATTTCTTTAAATAAAACTGATATTTATTTCACCAGAATAGTTTCAGAATTTTCAACCTAAATGTGAATCTAGTGATTTTGTGTATCATTTGAATATACTTTTCATTATAATTATTTATTTTATATTTTAGAGGGAAAATCTGCCAAGCTTACCTCGGGATGGCTTATGTCCAAATATTCCATTGAAGAAAGCAGGAATGCGGATGCTTCCACCAATATCGTTTCCTATACCAATCACGGATCCCGCTGAAGCAAGAAGAGCACCTTCACCACCTATGAAGAATAGTGCATAATAATTAAATTTTGCAGTTTTCAGGGGAGGGGGGGGGGGGGGAAGGAAAATGATTTAATTGCTATGAGACTTTATTTTCGAGCCTTGTAATTCTAATTGAAAATTCGTGTCAATACATAAAAAAAAACTAGTCATCACAAAAATTTCTTCTGTACCAATGTATATAACAGCACCACCTGTCGGTTAATATGCACAAAAATTTAATCATAGCTTCTCACAATAAAGATTTTGCATATGCAGTTAAAAACAGTTTTAATTAATAGATGTTGGGATGTACTCACATGGAAAACTGCAGAAGACAAGTAATAGCAGCGCCTTGTCGGTCGATATACATCTTAACAAAATCAGTATTTTTTTTTTTTCATAATAATTATTTCACATATCAAGTTTGATGAATTTGTCGGCTGTAAAAGCTGAGATATAGCCTTTCCGTACACGGGACAAAATTCTGAATTGCAGCGCCACCTGCCAGCCGATATCCACCCAAAATCAGTGTAGTTTTTCATAATGGCCTTCTTACAAATCAAGTTTTAATTATACTCTTTACAAACTGACATATAACATTCCCGTAAATGGGGGAAATCGCAATATAGCAGTACCACCAGTGATTTTATGTGAATGCGTGTTAAAACCTCGTAGAAAAACCCTCATGGAGGGCGCTCAACTAAATCCTATGATGATCTATGAATCCTATGATCCTATTCAATCGGCATTATCTTCTTCACCATACCGCCACCTGTTGGGCGACAGACATCAATAATTTATGCCAAGTTACAACTAAATATAATTTTTTATGAATTTCTATGAAATAGTTCTTGATATAGAGCTCGGTAAAATTAATGTCACACACAACGAGACAGATGAACATTTTCAAAAATGGATCAAATCGTGACATTTCAAAACATGTAAATCCATGGAAAACCGGAAATCGAAAATGTTTACGAATCCAATACTTAATACAGAAGAAAATAAAAATTATTGGAAATAAAACACTGTCTGGGCTGATTTTGAAAATATACAGGGTATTCAAAAAAGCTTGACCTTAAATATTCCTTAAATATCGATCTTAGAGATATAAAACAAATTTCAAAAGTGCGTAAAAGAAGTTAGAGAATTTCGTAAAGACCATCGAAAATTTGACGATGATTAATTTCAAGAACTACAAATTTAAATTCTTTTACGGTCCCCGTACAAAAAAAAAAAAAAAAAAAAAAAAATGCCGTGGGCTTTAATAGGGTATACGAAATTTCGGAAGTTTATCAGAAAAATGTTCCATAGATATATTGAGACGTTGAGTGATCAGTAACAAATAATAAATATATTTAATTATTTATGTTATTGTTTTCTGTGGTAAAATTTTGTGACTAGAGAGAGAGACTAATGTATAGAGTTTCTAAAGTATTATATATATAGTTGTATTTTGACATAAATTGATTTGTATCAACTTTTGGTGTTAATCATCCAGTACGTAGCGCTATTATGCTACGATTTCTCCCATTTATGGGAACGCTATATACCAGCTTCTGTTGTGTATAATTACGCAAAATACGGCATGTGAGAGGGCCATTATGATAAACTAGGCTGATTCAATTTGAATGCAGGCCGACTGAAAGGTAACGCTCTGGCACCTTTCTGCGATTTTCCATATACCTACATTTCAGCATTTATTAATTAAAACTGCACCAAACTGCTTAAATATAATTTTTAACGTGAGGAGCCAGGATTAATTTTTTTTTTTGTTGTTGTTGTTGTTGTTACTTATGCCACTCGGAAATTCTGAACTCGTAGTGAAACAACCTGGATTTAAGCGGGGCCATCGCAAGGATTCTTAGCATCCTCGCGCTGGCCTCGGCTTAGCTCGAGAAACTGACGAAGATGGCAGCACCAGCAAACAACAAGAGCTCAAATTTCGATCCACATCAAGACCGAGATAAACCCATGATCCAGAAGTGTAATTTTGATGGGAACTTACAGGACTGGGACCACGACAGATTTAGTGCGCACCAGTCACCATTAGCGTGCACGAGAGTCTTTGGCCGGCTCGAGGATCGATTCTGCGATCTTTCAGTTATGCCCGCTGCTCTTAACCGACCAGGCTACTGCGGCCCCAGGATTAAAATTATTCGTTCATGTTAACTTGTAGGTGGCACTGTTCTAAAATGACTCAAGATTTTTAACTGTACATAAACGTAGCTTTAAGCTTTTTTTTTTTTTTTCCTTTAAAAAAAAAAGAAAATTGATAGATTTTAAAAAACGTACCACTGCTACCACCGGCTGTTTTTCTAGGGTCATAAGGATTATTTGTCCTTCCATATAGATTATTGTAGGCTTCCATCCAGAAACACTGTTCGCTTGTATTTGTGACTACGAGTGGGATAGCTCCGGCTCTGCGAAGCATTGCAACGACATCAGCATCTTCTTTAGCACGTGTGCCCCGACGGCTTACTACACCTGTTGTAAACAGCATGTCTGAAAAATATAGTAGTAATAACAGAACTTTAAAAAATATTGTGATGATAACAGTCTTCATTTTCAAATATAGAATATGCATTAAAAAAATCTCTTATTTTTTCTCCTCTCCTCCCCCTTCACCCCCCCCCTCCAATAAATAAATAAATAAATAAATAAAACTAAAAAAATAAAAATTGAGTTTATGTCATTGAAAGATTTGTATGAAGTACTCCAATGTGCACGAAAAATGTCATATCTCTGATCTGTATTTCACAATTTATCTATCTGAAAAAGCTGTGTCAGTTTTATTGTAGGCTAAAGTCAATGCATTAACGTAATCTTTAAGTTGATTTTTTCCCAAATACTGCATTTTTGAGTTGTGCTCACTAGGGCTGGATGATATATCGATATATCGTCAAATATCGATATCTACCACAAATAATGATAATCGATATTGATCAACCACATGTCACGATGTATCGGCTATGTATAGACAATATAATTTCTTATTTTCATTTTTTACCTAACAATAGGGATGAATAAAAATAGAAATTGCATGCATGAAAGATGAAAAGAAGTTTATACATAGATTTCATGGTGAGGAGGAGAACAGTTTTTATTTTACTTTATTATTATTTTTTTTTTTTCAAGGGGAGCGGAGGGGTTGTTGTTACTGTTTTTATCCAATTTTTGTAAATTTGGGTGTTTTATGAAAAAATTAAAAATGACAGAAAATTACTAATGTTCTAAAAAAGTAGAATTAACTTCTTATTAATTTATGTTCCACATTTTCAATTTATGGAATGCTAAAAAAAGGAAAAAAAAAAATATTATTGACGTCCATTTATCAGAACTTACTACATGTATTTTAATTCATTGTTGAAATATTTAGGTTTGTTGTGCAATGATAATGATTTTATATTATATGATATATCACTGTTTTAGAAGTAATAAATTTTTTTTATTACCCTGCTGCTAAAATTGCCCTTAATAAAGATATATTACTTTAGTGGGGAAATTTCAATTCTAACTTAAATGGACTTTTTTAGAAATAAGATTAAGAAAAAAAAAACTATGTTGTGCCTATTAAAATGCCAACCTTCCCGTTTTCGCAGAATATTGCTGTATAGCAGCGCCACCTATCAGCAGATATGCACCCAAATTGTATCATCATAATGGCCTTTTCATATATCTAGTTCAATTACATGCAATAGAACCTGAGATACAGCCTTCACTTATACTGTGGAAATCGCTGTATAGCAGCGCCATCTTTAGAGCGATTGACATTAAAAGTTGACAGAAACTAATAAATGTCAAGGTGCATCTGCATATAAATTTATATGCAATTCTGTGCAGTAATTAATGAGATATAGCCTCCCCTGAAATTACGGAAATCGCTGCAAAGCAGCGCCACCTGTTGGGCGGTTGACACCAAAAGTTGATAGGCACTAACGTATGTTAAGGGGCATCTACATATAAATTTATATGCAATTCCATGTTGTAATTCTTGAAACAGCAGAAATTGCTGTATAGCAGCGCCACCTGTTGACCAATCGGCACCAAAAGTGGATAAACACTAATTTATGTTCAGGTGTATTTACATCATAAATTTATATTCAATTCGGTGCAGTAGTACCGTATTTTTTGTCACACCCATTTTCTAAAAACGGTCAAACTGTGTTTTGGATATCTCAAAACGTGTAAATCCATAGAAAACCGTAAGTCAAAAATTTTTATGAATCCCATACTTTCTTGTATTGAGTATAGAAGAAAGTAAAAAATGGCTTAAGCAAGCTCTGAGCACTAGTAAAGAGAAGATTTGTGGGATTTTATATTATCCAAATTTTCTTTGCTGTTGATATTTTGAAGAAAAAAGTTGAGGGTTAAAATATTTTTATTTGTTCTAATAAAGCAAGCCTATAGCAAATCTCATTCCTAAAACAGAAAAAAAAAAACGTGCTTTATAGATCAATTTTTTCCAACGATAGTCACACTTTAATATCATTTCAATCAAAGAATCTATTCTTTCGTTTCAATCATTCAATATTTATTTTACAATGTTTCACTAAAAACTCAACATCATGTCCATATCGCATTCATAAATGAAATCGAAATATCAAAGTGCTTAATCATCCCCGCTACTCATGAGTGAAACGAGTCGGCAATGGCAATATGCTTTATCATCGTAATCATATAATTGATTTCTGATTCCTTAATCGAATAAACTCATACTCACGTTCACACACTCACAGCGGCGCAGACAATATTCATGAATATAATCAGAAACATTCATGAATATGATCAGAAACATCACGCTGGCGCAGAATAGCCGACTTACGGGATGGCAGCGGGGAACACGCATGCTAAATTTTTATTGTTTGATTGGACTCATAATTTGATTATTAGAATTGGTGGGAAGATTGTCGATTTTTCAATATTAAAGAATGGTAAGTATTGAGCTACAATGAATCTTACATAAAGATTAAAGAGAGT
The DNA here is from genome assembly GCA_963930645.1 of Salticus scenicus. Taxonomy (NCBI): domain Eukaryota; kingdom Metazoa; phylum Arthropoda; class Arachnida; order Araneae; family Salticidae; genus Salticus; species Salticus scenicus. Next base: position 248,275,119 of record OZ005653.1, read on the forward strand.
AAATTAATAAAATTCTATCATTTTGTATCTGCAATAGTTTTCTTTTTTCTTCTAAAAATATTAAAAAAAAAAAAAAAAAAAGGTTTACATGTATATAATTTAATTAATGATATATTTCCGATGCTAATTAATTAATCTTGTCTAAATTTATTTTATAAATGAAATTTATAAACAGAGTTCTTTGTTCTATATAATTATTAAAAAAAAATTTTTTTAGTGATATACATAATACATGATGCTAATTAATGATTGAATCATAAATGAATATATTAAAACTAGATGAACGATCGAAAATTTTTACAAACCAATCAGTATTTATGGTCTGTTTTTGTTGAAATTCTTTTAAAATAAGCAATACTTAAATATATACTTACTTTTTTTTTTTTTTTTTTTTTTTTTTTGTATTTATTAATTTAAAATCTTCAATTTTTAAAATGACAATGAGGCATAATATCGATTCTTTAGAATATTATCATTTGGTATCTAAATCAAAGACTAAAAGTCAGGTTTGGTCTTACTTTTGGACTTTTGGGATACCTGCCAATGAGCATGGTACTGTTATTAACACTGATATGGCAATTTGTAAACTCTGCAAAAAATATGTATGTGCAAAAGAAGGAAGTACAACAAATTTACTTGCTCATTTGAAAGTGCACCATCCATTAAAATTTAGTGAGTACACTTCAAAGAAGCTATTGACTCCTGTTATACGCACATACAGTGAAATGAATGATTCTGATAGTTCACCTGTAGAAAGTAGTGTTTATATTTGGTATACTAAATGATCTTTGCATTAAACAATTTTTCATTAGAAAATTTTATTACATTGTTTACCAAGCTATGAGTTTAGTCGTAGTTTAACTAGGAGTTATTTCGTAGCTTGACAGTCAATGTGTTAAAATATTTTCTGTATTTCTCTGTCTATATTTTAATAAATATGTCAATTTACAGAATTTTGCTTATTTAATAATTATAATTATTAATAGATAATTTAATAATTACTATAATGATTTAATAATCATAATATTTTATTTGAATTTGTCGTGATATCGATATATCAGAATACCGTGATATGAGGATGACAATATATCATGATAATAAATTCCTGACATCGTCCAGCCATAGTGCTCACTTTTCAGGCCAATGTGTGATATATTGAGAATATTATTGTCTAGCGTGTTTTATTATGATATTGTGCTACGATATGTTTGTGACAGTACTTTTGGCAGGACTACGTATATTCACTAATGCAGTAAAAATGGGAATATAAAAGTTATATTTCTAAAAAAACGCATGCTACTAATTTAAGATAGTAAAATTACTGATTATTTAAATAACTCGGTTTTATTTTTCCATATTTTTATAAAAGAAAATCGTTAAATTGGTTATTGTATGAACGTGAAAATAAATAAATATTCTAATAGCTTCACTGTCGTTGCAATTAGAGCCCCTAAATAAAATAATAGGCCGGCGCATCACCGCCATTTTTTTGCCTCCGAAGAGGACAGCATTCCCGCTTGGCGTTTTTATCGCTTCCCTAATGATTTTAAGAAATCTTGATCTGAAGCTAATCCGGTCAAGATAAGAGCAATAAGCAACAATAATATTCCTAAAAACACATTTTTTTTCACAGTACATTCTCAGGATGTCGTTTTATTCTGAGGATATCCTATGGATGTACTGGGGTAAGATGTGTTGTTAGGGCGGTTTCTGTTTATTTTACAAAATGTCGCCAAAACTCAAATACACAGTAACAGAAGGTCTGTGAACACTTTATATTCACTTCTTGAATGATTATAGCAGTTTATCGCTAAACAAACTTCCATATCATAGTTTACTTAACTAAAATTATGAAATATAATAAAACAAGTTAGTCTAAAGTAACGTAAGAAGATTAAAAAAAAAAAAAAAAAAAAAAAAAAAAATGTTTGTCGTTTGTTTATCAGAGAAGCGCGCTGGGTACATGTGGCAACCCTAAGGCAACAAAATGCCTGATGCGCCAGCTCGTATATATATAGGAGCCTTAGTTGCAATCGAATTCGATTAAATGCTTCTTAAAATTTGTTATCTTGAAAAATATTTTACTTTTTACACTGATGGCCTCCTTTATGCTGAAAGGTACTCCTAGCAGGGGTGTATCTCTTTCCATTTCGTCTTCACTTTTCTCTCCGGAACTAATGATTCCATCCACACGAGTGGCCTCCTCCAGGGCTTCCGTAAAGCGGTCGTCCACAGCTGCATTGATGACGGGATTTACTTCTTCAATACGATGGATGAAGGCTCGCACAACGCTCACACTGCTCACCTGTAAAATTACGTACATTTTAGGCCCAAAAATCATCAGATACTAAGAAGTGCTTGTCATATTTTTTGCAGAATATAATTAAAAGGTACATATACATTTGTAAAATCAAATTAACAGTTTTTGCCAAAAAGAAAAAGATATCAAATAATTGTCATTTCTCATTTTGCTTCTTGGATTGTTGCCATAACGTGGTAGCCAGATACACTTTGGATATATATATATATATATATATATATTCATATATATTAGCAAATATAGTTCCATTATTTTCTTTTTCGTAATCAAACTGGGAAAAAAGAGAAAACTAGTTGGCTTAGGTGGACTCTACTCAGTTTCCCATCATATATATATATGTTCTCATAAAATTCTACTACAAAACATACTATATTCATGTTAAAAGAAATAAATTCGACCAATCGCTTGACAGAGTGACAGACCGAAATGGTCCACTTAATAGGCTACCCACCGTTGATCTCTATGCATTTACCTTAGTCAAATCTATTAATTTATTTTATTGGAGTCAGTTTTGTAGTTTAGTTTTTATGCGATTCCATACTATTTCCAATGCAGCAATCCCAAAATGCATATAAAATATCGCTCCAGTTTGCTATGTTGATAAAATCTTAAATTTAGGATAACTTACAAAATTTTCGAATTAGAATATTTGTAGTCAATAATGTTCAAACCAGTATCGTCAATGTCATTTTAAAATAGGTTTGGTATCTTTATAACGAAAATGTCCCTAAAAAATCTGGTGTGAAACAACCACACGACTTCCATTGCCCACTATATTACACGTATTATATGCATTTTTTTTTTTTTTTTTTTTTTTTTTTAGATAATGTGATCAGAAGATATAAAATTTACCTAACAAAGTAGACACCTAAAAATTTTCCGGTAACAGAAAGCTAATACACGTGTAAAGACATAAAACGAAGCTTACATGTAGAGAGGTAAAAAATAAGAAAAAAAATGGTAGAGTTATTTTTTGAAACACTAATTTCCGAGATCTAAAACTGCCCTATGTTAGCAGCATAGCTGTTAATTTGCCTCTAATAACCACGTAATACATGAGAAAGCAGGGTTGGTAGGCTTTTGACTCGTGACAGTTTTTGACGGTTTAAACCATGGTTAAAACCGTCATGTCAAAAACCATTTTTGTCAAAAATATCAAAAACCTATATTTATAATTTAATTGTCATGTAAAAACTTAGTTTAACAAAATATAGTTTATAAAGATTTTTTAAAAAGTAAATGGATTGATGTTTTTTTTTTTTTTTTTTTTTTTTTTATTTGTTACAACATTCTGATTAATATAAAAAATGAAACTTTAAGCTTTTAAAATTTTATTATGAATTATATCTATGCTCCATATGCTGTGATACTTTTACATATTACATTTATTTATTTATAACTATAAAGTATAACTATGCTTAATATAGTATATGTTAAACTTAGTTATGTGATGCTTAAAAAATATAGTTGTTTTTAATAAGATATTATTTATAAGCAGGTTTTAATTTTAAAAGGTAAACATATTAATATTTTTAAAAAACATTATTATAACATATTGATTAATATAAAAACAAAACTTTAGGCTGCTAAAAATTTATGATTTATAAATCATTGATAAATCATTTTATTTGCAATACAACATTGTACATTTCAATTTTTTTTAGTATTGGGCTTTTAGTATTATGTATTTAATCAGTAAAATAAAAATGCATAGCCTTTTTTATAGAAAAATATAACTTTTTTTTTTTTTTTTTTAAATGACTGTTGATAGTGCCAAGTTTTTAAGAAAAAGCAATAATTCGGAATGTTAAACAAGTTTGAATTGCGTCTGAAATTCTTATAATTACCGTGAGACAAGAGAAATATGAATGCTTTCTGGACATGTATAAATTGTAATAAATTTAATATTTACTCGTACACATTTTTAAAAAAATTATTATTTTAAGCTGTAGGGCCCACTAGTGGCAAAACGGTTCTACGCTCAAAGCTGGTAGACGTGAGGTGCCGTGGTCGATCCCAGGGCACGCTCATCGGCCTAGTCATCCAGAGTTTTTCGTGGTTTTCTTCAAAACTTACATAAATACGGACTAGGACCCTTTAGAAAGACCCCCCACGGAGGGCACTCCCCCTAAGGCCTAAGACCCTTGAGTAGTCAATCAGCCTTACTCCCAAAACACCAAAAGTCCAAGCTATAAACAGGTACAAATATTTATACAATCAATAATAATAATATATAGATAAAAAATTTTTAATAAATGTTAAGTGTAATAATTATAGATTATAAATATAATTATTTTCAAATTCATATTCATTTAATGGCCACATATATTATGTTTTACTTAAAAAAGAAACAAAAAAAAACAAAAAAAAAAAAAAAAAAAAAAAAAAAAAAAAAATCCAGTATCCCTGTGTTTTCATGGCTTATGTTAAAATTTTATAAGTAACTTTGGAATTTTAGAATTTCATAAATATTCATATAAATAAATATAAACATACAAAATATGTCTATGCATACTTTGTATATATTTTTTAGGTTATAAACCAGTATATTTACCTAAATTTTTATAAATTATCTACAAAAATTGTTTTAAGATTTGTTAATTTATAAACAGCATAATATTTAGATATTCACTTGTATATGGCAAATATCACTGAAGACGGTACGCTTTAGGCTACCGAAACAGCTGTATGCACCTCAATAATTTTTCTTTGGCGTTTCTGAAGTAGTAGTTTATTCCTGTTTTAATATTCCAACGCCAAGTCTCCTGCTATTATTACTAAATCCTATTTCTAACTAGATTCTAGCTCATTTATAGATTGTGAGTTTTGATAATACAGGTTTTTAACGGTAGAGGTTTATCACCGGTTCTTGACGGTTTAAACCCTTGTCATGTCAAAAACCCAACCCTCTGAGAAAGGAATGGATTTAAATAACAATTTTCAAGAAAATCGTTAGAGAGCCGTTTTTGAGATAAACTTTTACCAAAACTCAATTATTGACCGGAAAACAATAATTAAATACAAAAATATATTTAAAAGGGAGTTGAAAGAAATCCATACAGCCATTTTTAAAGGAACGTGCTTGCGCGACATGAAATTAAGCTATTTATACAGGACGCTTATCAATTTTCATGAACTAGCCAACTATATCATTCGAAGGGACATTTAATAGAGTGTTTATATAGCAAATTTGAAGAAAATCGTTAGAGCCGTTTTTGAGATACGGGCTTACGGTCCCACTTCCGGTTTTTCAATTTTTGCCAAAATTTGGAAAAATACTACCTGTTTCAATTCTGAAGTTTTATAGTTCTATTTTTATTTGTTTCGGAGATATGATAGCCAGAAGATTCCACACATACACACGTACATACATATATACACACACACTGACCAATTGCCAAAAACCACTTTTTTGGACTCAGGGGACCTTAAAACGTATAAATCAGGTGAACTCTCGATATCGAATTTTCGGACCGAATACAATACTTCCATTACCTACGGTAGTAGGGTAATGGAAGTAAAATGGATGTTTATGCGAAATTTGGCCTTTTCTGTTATATTAAGTAAATCGTAAAATTTAAATAACTTACTAAATTTTTAAATTAGAAAATTCATAGTCAATGATATTCATACCAGTTTTCTAAATAATATTTTAAATGTGGTCTGACATCTTTACGATGATAATTTTTTAAGACTGATGTTTATGTGAAGTTTTGCCCTATTCTGCCATGCTAAGTAAGTCGTAAATTCCAAATAACTTAAGAATTTTTTAAATTGGAAAATTCATAGACTGTGATATTCATGCCAGCATCCTAAATAATATTTCAAAAGTGGTCTGACATCTTTACGAGGCATTCCGGCATCCAAACTGATATTTTGAAACTGGTCTCATTTTCACAGTAAAAATTTTCCATTTAATGCACGTTTAAGTGAAATTTTGTCCTATTTTCCCATGTTAAAAAAATCGTAAATTTTTAATAACTTACGAAGTTTTTTAATTCGAATGTCAAAAATGAATAGGGTTCTTGCCAGTGTCGAAAGTAATATTTTAAAACTGATCTGACTTCTCTGCGACTATTTGTTCTTGAGATATCATGTACACAGACTAACATAGTAACTAACAGACTAATACACTAACAAACTAACAGACACCCTACAGGACTTACAGACGGACACCATAAAATTTTTTTCATTTTCGGATTCCTTACACCTGAAAATGTGTAAAAAAAGTAAAAAAAAACCGAGGTTGAAAATTTTCACGATTACATAAGTTTTCCCCATACCTATTTAGTATGATGGGGAAGTAAAATAAAACTAGTTGGCATAGGTGGACTCTCTGCTCAGTTCCCCATCATATATATGTTCTCATAAATTTCTAGTACAGGACATTCTCTTAACATGATTATCATCTTAAGAGAAATGAATTTGACCAAACGCTTGATACAGTGACAGAATGAAATCCCTGCCAAATAGGCTATCCACCAGTCACTTCGAATTATCTTATTCTAATCTATTAATTTATTTTATTCGAGTCAGTTTCATAGTTTAGTTTTCATGCTACTTTTTTCAATGCAACAATCCTCTAAATGCATATTTATAAGGAAAATTTTCAATTTTGCTATATGTTGATAAAATCTTAAATTACGAGTAACTTACGAAATTTTCCTATTAGAATATTTGTAGTCAATCATGTTCAAACAAGTATCATAAATGTTATTTTGAAGTTGTCTGATATGTTTATGATCCTCAAAATGGACGTTTATGCTCAATTTTGCCCTATTCTGCCATTTTAAGTAAATCATAAATTCCAAATAACTTACAAATTTTTTTTAATTGGAAAATTCATAGTCTATGATATTCATGCTAGTATCCTAAATAATATTTCAAAATCAGTCTGACATCTTTACGATGAAAATATCCCTCAAAATTGACGTTTATGTGAAATTTTGCCCTCTTTTGCCATGTTAAGAAATTCGCAAATTTCCAATAACTTGCGAAATTTTCAAATTAGCATGTTTACAGTTACTGGTGTTCATCCCGGCATCAAAACTGATATTTTAAAACTTATCTGACATTTTTACAGTAAAAATTTTCCATTTAATGCACGTTTAATTGAAAATTTGCCTTATTTTCCTATGTTAAGAAAATCGTAAATTTCTAATAACTTACGAAATTTTTTAATTTGAATGTTGCAAATAAATAGGGTTCTTGCCAGTGTCGAAAGTAATATTTTAAAACTGGTCTGACTTCTCTGGGACAATTTGTTCTTGAGATATCGTGTACACAGACTAACATACTAACACACTAACGGACTAACAAACTAACACACACCCTACAGACGGGCACCATACAAATTTTGTCATTTTCGGAATCCTTACACCTGAAAACGTGTAAAAAAAGTAAAAAAACCGAGGTCGAAAATTTTCACGATTACCCAAGTTCCCCATACCTATAGTATGATGGGGAACGAAAAGTCAAAAAACTGAGGTCGAAAATTTTCACGCTTTCCTAAGTTCCCCATACCTATAGCGTGATGTGATGAGGAAATAAATAAATAATAATAAAATCTTTTTGTAAAAAAAATAGAACCGACTCCAAAAAGCAACTACTATTCAAACAACTAAAAAAAAAAAAAGGTATGAAATGAAACTGTAAATTGCGCCTAAAAGTATAAAATAATTTCCTTCGCCAAACAACCTATAACACTACAATTAATCATAACCTTTGAAGTCGGTGCAAAATTAAATAAAATTTAATTAGTTTTTAAAGGTTTGTTTTTAGATCGGTAGCAACAAATGCTGTTGTCTCGAATGATCCATTTTCATGTTTCCCTTATTATTTTATCACTGTATACAATTCGTCCATTAGTAGCATCTACATAGAACAGTGAACATTATTCACAATGCGGTATTTATGTTTCTACGAAGTTAGAGTTTCCTTTGCAAATTTGGTATAGCTTTGATAACTATCAACCTTGGTGGCTTTTGGATTTGGCGATCGAAACGTAATGCAAAAATATACACGCAAGATGTATATTTTCATAATATATATTGTACGAAGTATTGTTTCATATTCTTGATTACTCTCTTAATATACCTTTATCAAAATAATCATGATATCCCAAAGAAATTAAATATGTTTGCCAGATAATTTTGCGATTTTTCTTTCACCAAGAACGTCAGATACCAGCATCTTCGCCAACTTTTGCTGCTTACGAAATCTTATTTGTTTTCTTGAATCAAAGTACTCTTTAACTACATTTCTTGCGACCATGGAAGCCTCTGCGCAAGTGTGGATTCAACGAGTCCACTAGTAAAATAGGGGAGACAAGCTTTTCGTTGAGAGAAAATAAGCGATAAGGGAATACCGAATGACTGGATGTTTACTAAATTCAAACCTGTTGGTCAACTTGGAAACCCTCCATGATTTTCGACTCGTCCTCACTGCTAGGCGTATGAAACGTGGTTACACTATAGTTTTCAGCTGCGTTTTCCAGGTGACAATGTGAGATGTGTATTTTGAATAAGATTTGATTTTTGTATTGAATAAAGGTATCAATTTTTATTTAATTTTGCGCCGACTTCAAAAGTTATGATTAATTGTAGTGTTATAGGTTGTTTGGTGAAGGAAATTATTTTATACTTTTAGACGCAATTTACAGTTTCATTTCATACCTTTTCTTTTAGTTGTTTGAACAGTAGTTGCTTTTTGGAGTCGGTTCTATTTTTTTTACAAAAAGATTTTATTTTTCTCTCTTCAGTGAAAACTTATTCATATAGCAGAACATCAGAAGACGTTCGACGGCAGTTTCCCAAATCACAACTTCCAAGAAAAGTGACTTAACTCAAAAAATGGTTTATGTCACTGAAAAATACATGAAATGCACCCAATGTGAACAAAAAGTTACATCTCCATCTAGAAAGTTATCCACTCGAGAGACAGTTGTGTCAGTTTTATTCTAGTCAAGTTTTTTTTAAGTTGATTTTTCTCAAATGCTGCATTTTTAAGTTGTATCACTTTTATTGCCTTTATCGGATATGAGCAAAAAACTATCTATTGAACGAACATACGTTAAATTAAAAAGTCTTTAGAAATGTAAAGAACGGATACGCTGCATTCGTAACTGAAAATTCTGTTAGGCATATATATTGAACTTTACAGTGAATACGTTTCACCCGCTGCGCTGGAAATTGTGCAGCGTAAAGTTCAAACAAAGAGGAAAATATGCATTGGAGCTGACGGACAGAAGTTTCAACATCGATACTTACATATTGCTTTTACCAGTGTAGTTGCATGCGTTCAGCAGTTAAAGTGAGAACAGAGTTTTGTGAGTATCCAGTAATTTGTTTATATCTTAATGAAATCATAATGAAACCTACTTCAGGCCAAGATCATTACAACAGAAAAAGTATTAAAATTAAACCATCTTATACGAAGTTATAAGCTAACAAATTTCAACAACAACAACGTGAAACATGGTTTGTATTGAGAACCTCTTCCTTTATGAAGTCGGATTAAAACGTTTATGCGTTAATCGATGTGATCGCTTACGATAACCATACTTTGAATTTTACATAGCATAAATGTCACCCGCTACGCTACAACATATGCGATGTCGTTCAAGTGTGCACAAAATAGGAAAATGTGAACAAACAAATGCACGTTTCAAGCGTTCCGTTTTTAACATTGTCTAAACTACCTTTTCGTACTAAATCGATGATGCTCTGCAATTTTGTAATTCACTTTTTTCCCCTGTCTTGAACCGTTTCCGAGAGAGGAACGCTAACTCCACTGTTTTCTCAAAACGTGTAAAAAAGTAAAAAAACGAAGGTCTAAAATTTGCACGATTACCTAAGTTCCCCATACCTATAGTATGATGGAGATCTAATAAGAAATCATGAAAATTATGATAACAATATTATGTTAACGGATACGATATGTCAGTAAACTTGCAAACGGTTTTCAACAAATCAGAAAAAATATTGCCAAACGATGCGTCGATAAGATTTTATATACTTACTTATTAAAATTATCAGCAATAACACCGGATTGCAAGAAGTAAAGGATAATTTCCTCCAAGAATTTGTTTAGTCTTTTAGAGGAAAAATGATTTTAAAATGTGTAGATGTATACTAAAATTGTTCTTAAATCCAAAGTCACTACATTTAGGCTTTAAAAAAATAATTATAATAAAATTTGACTGTTGTGTATACGGAAATTATTCGTTGAAAGCGCTGTTTTTGATGAAATTAACTTATTTATTATAATCAAATAAATGGTAGAATAGCTAATTTAACGCACCTCCAACCAATTTGCACTACTAATTTAGTAGTATAATAAAAGCATTTATAGTGAATTTAATTTGCCTTTACAATACCTATCCTTGCAATTTTTATTTTTAAATACATTAATTTGTAAATATTCAGGTTCTAGTTTATGATTACTAATTGTGCTGCATTTCTTTATACACTGTTAAAAAAATGCAGAAAAAATACAGAAATTCTCTGTAATTTCAGAAAAAAAGTCGTAAAATTCGTTTTGTCTACGTAATTTTTCCGTAATTTACGACTTTTTTTCTGAAATTACAGAGAATTTCTGTATTTTTTCTGCATTTTTTTAACAGTGTAGGAGAACAACCTCTAAGAAGATTTTGTAATAAGAAGCATTTTTGATAAATTTTTAAACATGACAGCTACAAAAAAAAAGTTACTTCGCAACAAATAAATATCTTTAAAATAAAAGAGGGGGTGGCGGCTTAAGTAAGTGGGATAACAGATTTGTTGAATTTCCCTCCGCTTTTGTTGTTTTATGGTGCTGAAAAATTTTGAAAGTTTATTATCTAGTTAAAGCAGCGCCTCTTCTTTAAAGTAGCTACTATAGATATGTATTAAAATAATTATTTTTTAAAAGTTTTATTTTATTTTATAAGGGATATTTTGCATAATTTCCAAGGTATTCTCTTAGAATTTTTAATTGAATAATATTCTCCGTTGAAACATATAGTTTTAAAGTTAAATAGGTATAGTTTTTTTCAGTGAATATTAGTGCCGGCAAAACATTAACTAGAGACAGTCCTCCTCCCCCCCCCCCCCCCAATGTGATGAGAATTCCGTAATAAGCCAATGGATACGCTATCTTAATATTTTCTCAAAGTTTTGAAATTAGCGTGTAAAAGTGAAAATTAATTAATGTATAAATTGTTTTTAGAAAACTCTCGTGTTTTTCTTTTTTTTTTTTTCTTTTTTTTTTTTTTTAATAATCAGACTCTTTTTTTTTTTTTTTTTTTTTTTTATTGAGTGTTAGTGTGTGTAATTTCACTAGATATATGCATCTTTTCAGGAAAACTTCGAATACCGAATTCAAGTTTTTGTTTCAAAACTATTACCGTCATTTTGTTCACAATTTCTGCTTCTTGTTTCATACATGGAGACGGAAGAGGAAAATTCTGGACTGACATTTAAAATGGAAGAATGGAAAACAATCTTCATGCAAGAATGATTAAGGCATATGATAAAGCAAGTAGCAGAATCTTAATCTACATAATGGCGTCAAACAATGACCATTGGAGTTTCCTTCTCAATTTCACACATTTTTTGAAGGACAACAAATGATTTTTTTGGTGTTGATGTAGGGGTTAAGGCCGATTGACTATACACATGGGTTCTAAGTATGGGTGGAATGCCTTCCGCATGGAGTCTATTAAGCAGGGCCCGATTAATCGCTGAACTACAGGAAAGCTTAGTATAATTTTGGACCCTCTCCCCATTTTATTTGGAAAAATGTTCTAATCGCTACACACATAGAAAAAAAAAACTAGTTAATGCTACATATTTAATCCCCATGTGTGTCTTAGCGCACAATTCAGATTAATGTTCTCCCATTCCATCCCAATACATTGCCATATAAAAATTTTATAGATCAAAAATTAATGACTGCATTCATGGATGTTTTGTATTCATATGCCTCACATCTCAATATTTCTATTCATAGCATCAAGATCACATATCATTGGTAAACAACTTGTACTTTTAGAACATTTAGAATTTTGTAGTTTAAATAAAATATTTTTTCCAAAATAGTGTTTTTTTTTTTCCCTTGCTTTAGGCGAACATTCTTAGGGAAGGGGGGGGGGGAATGTATCACTGGAAAATATCTAAAACTAGCAATTTGAGACCCAGTTTTTTGTCATTTTGGGGGCCCTATTAATTTTTAAATGGGAAGCTTAAGCTAACTGAGTCTTTTCGATAATCAGGCCCTGGTCCTAGGGTATTTTAGCCCGTATTCACGGATTCCATGCTATCCTCATCAAGCGAACAGCTAAGTCGATGAGCGAGAGCTATAATCGAACCTGGCATTTTCCGTCTAGCAGTTTCGCAAGCAGAACCTCTCGGTTATTAATGGGGCTACAAAAGATTTCTCAAAAGAAAAAAAAAATCAACACAAGCAATGTATATATATATTAACAATTAAATATTATCAAAACTAAATTCAAAAACTGGCGTACAATCAATAGAAAGATAATAAAACTTCTTCACACAACATAAATTTGAAGTCAGCACAACCGGTTTCGAAAGGACGTAGCCTTTCTTCATCAGGTGCAAACACGTGCTACTGCCTTGGAGGCAAAAGCAAGACTGAAAGCAGGACAAAAAAAATTATTTTTATTAAATTTACTTATTAGTATAATATTAATTAAAAAAAAAAAAAAATTTAATTGATTACTCCTTCCCTCCCTTTTTTTTTTTGTGTGTGTGTGTACGTGTGTTCCTAGCTGATTGGTCCTGCCCTGCATGAGGCTTCCTATTGGTTGTTTGTGTTGCTCCTCCCCCCTCTGGTTTTTGCCCTGCTTTCAGTCTTGCTTTTGCCTCCAAGGCAGTAGCACGTGTTTGCACCTGATGAAGAAAGGCTACGTCCTTTCGAATTCGAAACCGGTTGTGCTGACTTACAATTTATGGTGTGTGAAAAAGTTTTATTATCTTTCTATTAATTAAATATAATTCCAAAATCTTTAAATTATAAAAAAAAAGAAAGAATTTTTTTTTTTCCCCTCTCTTGTCATTATGTTTATAATTCCTGATACGATTATTAATCTTGTAAAAATTAGACAAACTTGGTCAAATAAAATGAATATTACCCATTACTTTTTTTTTTTTTTTTTTAAATAAAATTGAAATATGATTATAACTTCGGTTTGTCTGCTAGACTTTTCATATTCTATTTTTCCTAAATATGCTTAAGTTGTTTGAAAGTTTATTAATGAGAGTCGCATATGTGTATATCATTCATGACCAGGAATGCATGTTTTCTAACGGGAACTTGCAAAAATATTTAAATATATTTTTGTTTCATCAGTAGCAATCCTTTAATGAGTATATTTTAATCATGTTAATTATTTAAAAAGTTCGTAATATGTTGAAAAGATTTAATGCCGCATACTTTGCCTCTGAAAGTTGTCTGTTTCACCTTCATACTTTTTTTCCCCCACAGACATGAAAAATTCGATACTTTGCAATCCATCTGAAACGTTAAATTTTAGTAATTGTTAAACCGTAAGCAAAAATCTATAAATAAAACCGTAACAATAAAATTCTATTTTTCAAAATACTCTTTCTCTCTCCTGTACATCTATTTATTTATTAATAGCGTCACAACTCGAAATTGTCTACTTTCATATATTCATGATGAAATGTTTTTATATATAATCTTTATTTATTTATTACATATATTTTGTAATTTATGTAAATACAGAAAATTATATATATTGCAATGTAAGAAACAACTGCGAAAAATTCTGAAAAAAAAAAAAAAAAAAAAAATATATATATATATATATTTATTTATTTATTTTACTCCATGTTCACTGCTATTTTTAACTGACTAACTGTGCTTTTAACCAATAACTGCTTGATAAATTTTTACATGTGTCTCGTTTTCCCTAACTTTGCATTGCCTCTTTTTCATAATAATTTTTAAGTCATTTTGGATTATTATTTGCAATGGTGAGTTTATTTTGATCTACGATTTTAAATGGTTTCTGGATTATCGTTTTTAGTGAGGTGTTTTATTTTGATCTTCATTTTTTTCTGGTTTTACTATGGGTGTTTCGGGCCTGTGAACAAAGAAATTCTTAACTTTTGCTTTCTTTGTGACAGAAAAACATCCATTTTTTTTAGCATATTTGCATTCTACCAGGCCCTTGAAAACGTTAGAATGCAAATAATGCTTTTTTCTCATTCCAATTTGCTCTCATTCATTTGGATTTTGCTTTATTTCTTATTTGGTTTGATTTGGGCGGTCTTCGTTTTTAATCAGAATAATTGTTTGAATACTGAAATTAAATCATCCTTAAATTTCAAATTTTTGCACTGATAATATTATATTACTATATAACAGGTCAATCTAGAAAAAATTGGGGCTTGAAAAAATTGAATCATCTTTAAATTTCAAATTTTTGCACTGATAATATTATATTACTATATATATATATATATATATATATATTTCTACAGGTCAATCTAGAAAAAATTGGGGCTTTATAGCTTCCCCTCCTTTCTTTACGAAATTCTACACCATAAAAAGGACCCCTTTACAAAATTTAAAACTTTAAAATCGACTGCTTCACAAAATTGAAATTAATGAAAATGGCCCTTTCAGAAGATTTCGTTTTATAAAAAATGATCCGTTTATAAAATATTCTTTTTCTTATTTTCATAATTATTTCTACTAAGTGCCTATATTTGGTCTAATGAAACATTAATCATCAAACATTCTATAGAGTGATTGCTAAAACGGAAGGTTTTACACGATATTTTTTTTTTTTCACATACACACAAAAAAAAAAAAAAAAAAAAACACTATTTTGTTTTCCAGAAAAATAGACACCAAAACTTAAAACCTGAATCGACTCAACATTTACATTTCTTTCCCCTATCCTTATAATAAATATTCCATTAAAAAAAAAAAAAAAAAAAAATGGATATTCCATTAAAAATAAAGTAAATAATTATAATATGTATATCAGATTAAAAAATACCGCCCGAACAGGGACTCGAACCCTGGACCGTTAGGTTAAAAGCCTAACGCTCTACCGACTGAGCTATCCGGGCTCAACACGAGTGTGAAAAAATGAAGATGTGATCGAAGGATTTTTTTTTTTTAATTGTTTGGAATTCAAATTTGTTTATAGATAAGGTAATCTCAGCAACTATACTATGTTTAGATAATATGTTTATATTTAGAACGCAATCTTTTGTTAAGAAATTTGTTTTATCTTAGCTTAAAGAATCACAAATTCTATTAGATGTAGAGAAATACAAACTAAGCAACTTCAAATTTTCTTCTTTAATGAATAAAAAATATAAAAAAAATCGAAAATGTATGTTTTCTTTAGTATAAATTTATTTTTAAACAGTGAAAATTAGTAGGGAAAAAAAAATAACACTGCCGTAGTCGGTAGGATTCGAACCTACGCGGGAAGATCCCAATGGATTTCTAGTCCATCGCCTTAACCACTCGGCCACGACTACTTAACAAATAGTTATCTTTGAAACGTGTTCTGTGCGTTTATCCATGGCTGCTTGCGATGTAATTCTATTCTACTGAATTGAATCGCAGGGAGCCATGGTTTACCTGAAACCTGAGCAAATAAATCTTTTTTTCTTCTAAGGAACGCCGACAATAGAAGTTTGCACTTTTTCGGGTTATCTTTAAATCAATTCCCAACTTTAGAAAACATTTTTAAACGCTTTGTCGTTATTTATTAGGAAGGAAAGTCGATAAATAAAATTTAAGTAAAAAATCATTTTTTAAAGTTAGACGCTTTTTATTGCGAAGCCTTAAAAAGCATAAAAAAAATTTATTCTGGCAAAGACGTGACGTGCTACAAAAAAATGAAAGTTTCAACACTAAGAAAATTTTAGAGAAAAATATAGAAACTTCCCTTTTGCAAGAGATGAATTTTTTTTAATGTTCAAGATATTTTAAAAAGCTTTCGAGACCAATATTCTTAGTTATTAGTTTTTGTATAATCATTCGTTAGGCCAGAAATTTCAAATGTCTCGAAAGCTTTTTAAAATATTTTGAACATTAAAAAATTTTCATCTCTTGCAAAAGGAAAGTACCTATATTTTTCTCTAAAATTTTCTTAGTGTTGAAACTTTCATTTATTTGTAGTATGTCCAGGCCCGTGCTGGGTACCTTAGAGGGCGGTGGACAGGGGTGTCACAAGGGCGCCTTCTATGCTGAGGCATAATTATGCATGCAGGTGTTTTCAGTGTGACGTCAGATATTTATATTGTTAGACTGACTTTGAAAAACGACTGCTATATTTATTTTACATTACTATTTTTTTTCTTTCTATTTATTATTATTTTTAATTTAATACATTACGACTTTTATAGGATTAAGGCCCTGCACTACCTGTCTTTGCCGACATCCCAAGCCAATATTATTCTTATGGGAAAGTTTATAGAATTACTCAACATCTAATACATTTTTTTAAATTCCGTTTTCACATTCAGAATATTTGCATCCGTTGAATGCGATTTCTATATAATTTTTTTTTTTTTTTTTTTTTTTTTTAATATTCAATATTTTATTTTTTAGTTTAAAAATACAAAAATTTAACTTTGGTATTTTTTTTAGCTGTAGGCTCTTAATAAGGAAAAGAAAATTAAATATTTAAGTTTTTTCATGTGGAGTTCATGTAGCAATCAAAACATAAAAATAATTTTTCCCAACTTAATTTTACGATAACAATAATAATAAATACGGATGAAATATTTAAAGACCTTTAGATAGTCCTTCAAGGAGATAGTTAAAGAACTATGGCTAGTTTTCTTTTTATAAGAATGCAACTAATTTTGGTTTAGTAAGAAGTATTGCTCTACATAATAAAAGAAATATTTTCGCATTGTTTAAAATGGCTGAGTAATCGAAAGAACAGTTATCGCTTTTAAAACTTAATTTTAATTTATATTATTTTTTAGGTAAATTTTTCCCGAAGTTAGTTTTCTGTTATTTTGCGTACATTGATTTCTAATTATAAATTTTTAAATGAAAAATAATCAAGCAAAATATTTTAATTTAATTTGTAAGTTAAAATTAGAATAATGAATTTATTTACTTTAAATTAATAAAATATATTGTGATTATTCATCAGTCAGATTTCACTTTTCTCTATCTTAAATCTATAGAATGAAGGCACTTTCATTTATTAATGATATGGCATTAAAGAAAAAAAGTTTATTTTTTGGATATATATATATATTAATTAATCAGTTTTTATTTCTGCTTACACATAAAATATTAATAATAATAATACTTTGAATGAAACTCAGTGAATGACTAATTTTTTATCATAAAAAAGAAATATTTAAATCTATTTTTTTATGAATTATAAATTAATGTAAACAGCGAGAAATTTTGGCAACTGCATACTTAAAATGTGTTTTGAAAAACTACTATTCAGAGAAATCAGTAGAAAACGAATCAACAACAATTCAATACAATTAACTTGGAGGGAGAGGGGGGGGGGGATTAAATTTGACAGAAAAACATTTTAAATTTCTTAAGAACTTTGTATAAACTTTATTAATTGTGTTTCTTAATATTTCTTGATTTTTTTTAAGTTATGGATTGATCAGTCATATCATGTATTTTTAAATAGTATCATACTTTTATATAATCATTAACAATAAAAATGTAATTATTAAAATAATTTCTAATTTTCTTTTTAAAAATTATAATAAAAGAATTCATGCCTTTATCAGAAATGTTAGTCATGTCTTTAATTTTACCATAAGTTAGATCGCAGACAGACAGACAAACATTTTCTAAGTTTGTTAGAAAGTGTTCTTAAAAACCATATGAATAGTGTGGAACACTGGTGCAGAACTCATACTGGTTTTTGTTTAAGAAATTTTTCTACCTATAATATCGTCAATTTAAAAAGTAGGAATTTTCGTTTTATTATTAGGGGTATGAATTCTGTGCCAGTGTTTCATCTCTGCCATATAAAACAAATTAAATACCCTTCAAGCCATATCCACTTATATTTTACAATGCATCTGGTTATTTTGAGTGGCCCTGTAAAACAAAAATTAACACTAATCATAACGAATTCTATTGCAAAACTTGCTTTTTTATATGTATATATATATATTATAATGCATGTTAACTACGTTATACTTTGTGCAGTGTAAAGGTATAAAAACGGGCTTTAAAAATGCCTCTTATAGAAAGCAATGTATTGCAATACTTTTGTGAGCCCTTGTCCACAAACAGTGTTATTAATACCATTTTCAATAATGGACATGTCATTGTGAACCTGAGAATATATACCAGTTTTAAGCATTCCATAAATATTTACAGAAAAAAGAGCGTGGACAGGCAGACTGACAAGAAATATACTGAAGCCATAAGCAATTTTCAACTCTGTTGGAAAGCGTTTAAAAATATAGTGTATCTTCTGGAGAAAATCACAGAAAATTCTGTACATCGAGACCAATGACCGCGAGCTGGTTTTGAGCCATGCACCTTCCATTTATGAGCTTATTCCTCACTGCATTTCCTGGGCTCTAAATATAAAAAGGAGGGAGTTAAAAATTTGAGTCATGGATAAAAGCTCCCCTCACAATAAAATCCACCCCACAAAAGCCTAATTTTGACAAGATTGAACATATTAATAAGAAAAATTATAGAAGCTTGAATGAAAATATTATAAATATATAAAAATTATGGAGCTTTTATAGCCAACTTTTATACTGCTATGACACCTGTGAAATAATTAGTAAAGAAAAAGAAGTTATTCCTTTACCTTGTCAGCCCGAAGCGAGCCCTTGTGGGCCAACTAATTTCATAATAACTGTTTAAATAATCAATCAAATCTATACAATTTTTTATAGTTAAATTAAAGACATTTAATGGTGTTATGACACTGATATGGCGCTTGGCATATTGAAATGATTAGAAAAGAATGCGTCTAAATTATCATTCTTCATGCATTTTTTGCACTGTGTCATATGTATAAGTAAAAAATTATTATTATTGTTTTTTTAAGGAAAGCATAAGAAATATTTTGGTGTGCCAGACGACCTCTTTAAAACTGATATTGTACCCAGGTATATTTTTGCAAAGACAGATGCCCTGTGTCCCCCCTCTTTCACATGCTGCTGTATATTGGTCCTTGAGTCCCTTACAATAATGCTACAAGAATCTTTAATATATGAATAATCACAATTATAAAATATTTTACATTTAAATTACGTGTGTTTTTAGTCTCCTCTTAACATTGTTTTTGTATCATTCTCAATGTAATTATTAAAATGAAATCCAGTCTTTCTTCTCACCGATCATTGTACTGGTCGTGTTGCGTAGTCCCTTACTGTAATATAATATTAAAGTTAAATATCTATATGTAATGTACAGTCGGTAACAAAAGTGTTCAAGCACTAGCGAAAATTCCTATATAAAAAAAAGTACACTTCATACGGTTAAAAAAATTCTTGTCGAATCCTGTTTTTAGACTGACTAAGAACATGATTCGACAAGGATTTATTTAACAAAACTGTATGAACTCTATTATACCTTTTTTTTTTTTTTTATATAGGAACGCTATTTTTATACTTTTTTTATATAGGAATTTTTGCTAGAATTTTGCTTTTTTCAAGGGAATTTGGAGCTATCTTTTAATTTTAGGATCGTGTAATAAGAAGGTGAATATATAAATAAGCAAAATAATTAAAAGAAAAGAAAGTTAGTTAAATTATGAGCATTGGCGGCCTTTACACTGCTTTCGTGCCCCTCTCAAAGAATTTATTGGAATAAAATAACCACTTCTTTTCTGCGA
The DNA here is from genome assembly GCA_963930645.1 of Salticus scenicus. Taxonomy (NCBI): domain Eukaryota; kingdom Metazoa; phylum Arthropoda; class Arachnida; order Araneae; family Salticidae; genus Salticus; species Salticus scenicus. The sequence goes on from OZ005653.1 coordinate 248,295,287, forward strand.
CCTATGTACTCCCATATTAGAATGTAACATTAGTGAAATTATTAGAATAAAATACCTTTCTTTCACCGACTTTTTCTCAATTATAGCTTTGCACTCATACTCTGTGTTTCCAGTTTTCATGCAATTTATCTTCTAGAGGCATTTTCTCAAAGTTCATTTCCTTTACATTTTCCTATACTAGGAGGGTGCCTACGTAATGACTGGCTGATCATTTATAAATGTTATTCGAATGATTTGCACCTGTTTTACTTTTACAAGAAAAATGCGGGGGGATTTTTACTGCCTCTGATTCTACCCAGCATGAGAATGAAAATTCTCAGAACGATATAAGGGGATATTAAATACCCTGGACACTTTATTTTACTAACACTCCACTCTCCTCATCCTGATAAGAATGAAAAAAGGCTCCTACTTTGTATTCTTCAGCCTATACAGGCAAAAATTGAGGAAATTGTTCTTGCAAATGTTTATATGTATTAATCGTAATTCCATAGAAATCGACAGTTTTTCTTATTATAAAAAAAGATAAGAACTGACCTTTCTATATTTTTTAAAACACATTGATTTTTTGTGCAGAATGACTCAATTTTATGACATATTTTTTTAATTGACTGAGGGCGCCAAGAAAGTCTCAGACAGAGGGCGCAGGGGGACAAATCCCCCTGTCCCCCCTGGCCAGCACGGGCCTGAGTATGTCTTTGCCAGAATAAATTTTATTTTATGCTTTTTAGGGCTTCACAATAAAAAGCTTCTAACTTAAAAAAGGATTTTTTACTTAAATTTTATTTCGTGATTTTTAGTTACAAAAAAGGAAAAAGCTTCTTAAAAACACTAATTAAAATTTCTTAGGATATTTTGTAGACAACGGAAGATTTTCGTTTATCAATTGACATTTTTTTTTTTTTTTTCGATTATTTATCTGCAAAAAAAGTACTATATCGTCTTTCGAGGACCGAATCCGGGACCATCGCGTTATCAGCATGACGTTCTAACTAAAAGTCTAAGAACTGTCAAGAAAAATCATAGAACATTCTAGAAAAATCTAACAAATACTTATACAAAAGGAATATTGTTCTCGAATGCTTTTTTAAATATTTGGAATATTTAAAATTTTTCATGTTTTGCAAAAGTGAAATATCTATATTTTTCTTTAAAATTTTCTTGTTGTTGAAACTTTTATGATTTTATAGCATGTCTCTGCAAGAATAAATTTTTATTTTAGGCTTTTTAGGGCTCCACAATAATAAAAAAAAATCTCAGTGTTATTTTTATTTATTTATTATATATTTACCTGAAATTTTTATTTTGTGCGTTTAGTAACTCAAAAAAAAAAAAAAAAAAAAAAAAAAAAACTTCTTTAAAGAACTATCAAAATTCCTTAGGACACTGCAGACAATGAAAGATTTTCTTTTATCAATTGACATCGTTTCTATTAATTATCTGCAAAATTTAACACATCGATCCTTTGGGGATGGAACTCACCACCATCGTAGTAGCAACTTGACGCTCTGACCAACTGAGACAACAAGCGACTATAACGACTGCTGACATTTAAAGTTGAGGTGCCTTATTTATTAGCGTGACATGAAGACGCGATAACTAAATCCAATTTCAATAAAAAAAACTTCTAAAAAAATTATTTATTTATTTTGTGCTTTTTAGTAAATAGATAAAAAGCTATTTATTAAATATTCAAAAAATATTAGAATACTGTGTACACAACGAAATGTTTCCTTCATCAACTGACACCTTTTCTATTAATTATTTGAAAAATTAGCCTGACGCTCTAACCAACTGAGCCATTAAGAGATAGAGATACAATGATTTGCTTACTTATTTTTTTTTAAATGGAAGTGTCTTTTTTTTAGCGAGACAGAAAACGCGATGACAAATTCAACTTCATATAATATTATATATATATATATATACATATATATATATATCTTCTAAAAATATTTATTTATGTATTTTGTACTTGCAACTTTTTATTTTGAGTTTTTTTAATATCTAAAATATTTTGTGTTTTCTAATATATGAAAAAAAAAAAAAACTTCTTTAAAAAAATCTTCGAAAACTCTTACGATATTGAGTAGTCAACGAAAAATTTCCTTTTAACAACTGACACTTTTTCTACTAATTATCCTCAAAAATTAACACGCCGGATCTTCCGGGGACCGAACTCTCACGTGACACGATGACAAAGTCAATTTCATATAAAAAGCTCCTAAAAAGCACCGACATCATTTGCGATAGACCCCCTTGAATTTTGCACACTAAGAAATAGTTTATTATAGAGTTTAAAAATACTTAAAGAGGAAAAAGAGCGTGACTCAAGAGCAGGATTTGGATACTAAAGAGAAAAGATCTTTACAACCTGTCATTTTGATCAACTTTTGACTGTAACGTAAACATTAAATTGGAATTCTAATGTTTGTTCGCCTTGAAACCAATATCTTTTGAACACAACAAAATTAAACCTATTAATTACATGGGATGTAAAAATGATTTACTAACTTTTTAAAAATTATTCTTTGAGGAAGGAAAGGCATGAAAAATAAATGAAATGGATAAAAGATATCTAAGAGGTAAGTTCAAAACAAGTTCAAGATGCATTAGTTAAATATTATGTTCAAGGACATATTATCAAACCTTAAAGAGAATGCTTCAATTGATTATGTCAATTATAGATAGAACCAGATAAGAATGATACGTGATTCTGGTAATGAATAACTAGTTTCATCTCTTGTAAAAATTATGGATTTATTTCTGCATAGTGAATGATCAAGACACTGGACATCTAATCTTCTCTTTCTTATTCAGGTATGATATATATTTGTACATACATATATGCTATGCACGGTAATATTTGGAGACCCCTAAGTTCGGGGGCCTCAATGAATCTATAATTTAAATTAAAAATAAATAAATATATATATAAATAAAATAAACCAATTGAAAAAAAAAAATAACTTGCCAGGTTTATTCATACATTAAAATAATAATAATAATAATAATAATTAAATATAAACCTGATCATGGTATAGCCTTAATATAGCTCCCCTTAGCGACTTTTGAATTTTTATCGCCATTTTAGACAAAAAAACATAATTTATGCGATTATTTTTTCTGTTTCTTTCTTTTCTTTTTCCTTTCCTTTCTATTTTTTAATAAATTATAAAATATTGAAAAATAGAAAAAAAAGGAAAGAAAAATTACCAACTCAAACTCAAACTTAATTATCTTGTTTTATTTTTTATTTCATTTTCCACGCGCGCTGTCCGTTTCGAAACTGATTATTATTAATTTTCTTTTCCTAAAAAAAAAAAAAAAAAAAAAAAAAACAGAAAAGAAAAGAAAAGAAAGAAAGTAAGATTTTGATGAAATTCTGGCAAAAGCAGAATTTAGTTTAGTACGGAGGACTTTTATTTTTATTTTTTCTTTCAAATTATAATATTGCTTTCATATTGTTCAATTATATTTTCGATAAATTTTCGATTTCGATAAATGTCCAACTATCGTAAAACTGGTATCATAAAAATTCGTAGATTGGGACTAATAGTCCTCAGTCCCCCCCCCCCCCAAAAAAAAAAAAAAAAAAAAAAAAAAAAAACTTGTACCAATATTTTTATTTTTTCGAACCATAAAATCGTTTATCGAAATTTAGAAAGCGCATTTATTAATTTAATAGTATTTTTAACGTTTACAATTAGTTTTATCCTATTTTATCAGTTATTCTCAAATTTTTATGCGAACCTCCACCTTTTTGCCTTTTTCATATAATTTCAGAAAATTTTGTGTAAGGTTGCAATCACCTATATGTTGATGACATGCAATTGAAACAATTTTAAAATGGAAAATTTTTGTCTTATTAGTTCGGAATAATATTACTATTGTTTCTTTTCTCATTTAGTTTAGAAGTTTTTTGAAATAGTATGAAAGATGTGCCGCTTTGACTGCAGCACTCGTTCTTACTCTATTCACCTGATGAAGGGTCGTGTGTTTTTTCGACCCGAAACAATTGTTGCGAGTTTATTGCGTTTTATGGTGTTTATTCAAAGTTTGTAAGTAATAAGTATGAAAGATAGACTACAAAGTAGTATTAAAAAAATATAATGCAATATTCTCATTTTGACGATATTTTTTTTTTTAACAGAAAAATCTCATTATTGAAAATATCTAGACTAATGGGACGATAAAATATTATTATTATTGATACTATCCAAACATTTAACGGCAGAATTCTAAGTGTTGTGTGTTGAGAGTGGTATGCATAGCTTTATTTTCGGAATAATAAGTGCAATATTTTCTAAAATATATTCCTACTATACACAAAATTTACGGGATGCAAATGAGATGAGTAGAAATAATTTTTTTATGAGACTGATGAAAGAGTTTAATTTTAGGGCTTGAATTACGTAGCTGAGCAAGAGCATTAATATATAACATGCAATAGGTGAGAGCAGGCTTCCTAAAATCTTTCATGTCCCGTGACTCTAGGTTGTTATGTTAGGGGTCTGCATACATGCTAATACTCCGGACAAAATATCGCGTTAAAAAAATATGATCTATTTAAAAATTTGAATTTGTGTTGCGTGTGATCTCTGGAGGGGGACACAGGGCCTTATAAAGATAAATAAATAAATAAAAATAAATATACATATCATAGAGTGGAATTTCATTATTTTTCTATATTTGAGTTACTTTATCATTTGCTTTTAACCATTCAAAATACATTTTAAAAATATTGTACATCACTGTTCACATCACAGCTGAACACTGTTCACAAATCTAAATTAAAAATTTTAAAATTGATAAGCAGGACTGAATACATTAGGATTAATCTTGACAAAATTAATAAACATAGTTTTAAAAACTCTTTTAAGCAAAATTTATAATAATTTTTGCGGTGGGTTTGTCTGTATGTCAGTGTTCTGACTAAAGTGAAATTCTAAGGTGAAATTCTTTTCATGAAATTTTATACAACATTATTAACAATTATCAACTCCTTTTTGCTTTCCATTCATCTCTGTAGGCGATATTTTGTCCTCGCGAGAATTTGTCCCCAACCCACGCGAATACATTGTTTTATAATTTACTATGACAGCCGCAAACAGAGGCAGATTAAAATTTACCCTCTGCAGGCTGACATTTTTAGCCACTTATAATTTTTATTAATATAGAATTAAAAATCCCGGACATTTTATATATAATGAGAATGGTATAAATATTCACAAAAAATATGAGAAAATTTATTTTTAAAATCTCCAGGTATAATTATTTGGAAATGTTGATGACCGTATTTTACTTCCATTACACGACTACCGTAGGTAATGGAAGTATTGTATTCGGTCCAAAAATTCGATATCGAGATTTCACCCGATTTACATGTTTTAAGGTAACCTGAGTCCAAAAAAGTGGGTTTTGGCAATTGGTCAGTTTGTATGTGTATGTATGTGGGGAATCTTCTGGCTATTATATCTCGGAAACTATCGATTGAACAACGAAACTTTAGAATTGAAACAGGTCTCGTGTATAGATGAATTTTTCCAAATTTTGGTAAAAATTGGAAAACCGGAAGTGGATATCCGATACCAGAAGTCTGTCTCAAAAACGGCTCTAACGATTTTCTTCAAAACTGCTGTATAAACACTCTATTAGATGTCCTTTCGAATGATATAGTTGGTTAGTTCAGGGAAATTTATAGGCGTCCTGTATAAATAGCTGAATTCCAGGTCCTGCATGTGTGTTTCTTTCGAAACGGCTGTATGATTTTTTTTCAAACTTGCCATATTAACACTCTTTTAAATATCCTTTTGCATGTAATTGTTTCTTTTCGGTCAACAATTAATTATGCCAAGCTTTGGTAAAAGTCAGTATCTCAAAAACGACTCTAAGGATTTTCTTAAAAATTATTACATAAACCCATTTTAGATATCCTTTCTCATGCTTTACGTGGTTATTACAGGAAAATTAATAGTCACCCTGATCAAATAGATCAGTTTTAGATCTCAGAAATTGGTGTTTAATATATATCTGTGTAAACTCTGTTTTATATGTCTTTACACGTGCATTAACATTCTCTTACCGGAAAATTTTTTAGGTGTCTATTTCATTAGGTCAATTCTATGTCTTCTGATAACATTATCTCTAAATGTGCATATAATACATGTAATAGTTGGTAATGGAAGTCGTGTGGTTGTTTCACACCAGATTTTTTTATATACAAATTATTTTATAAATAATCGAAGTAAAATCACATTTATTAAAGAAAAGAGCTAATCAAAGTATACCGTAAATAGGTTTTAATGCTCTTCAGATAATTTTGCGACTTTTGCAATTTTAGATTAATTTTTTATTAGTTCGTTCAATGAAATCCTGTTAACTTGATATTAAACAGTATATATAGTAATTGCTAAAATGAAAAGTTTTACACAATAATAATTTCACAAAAATAAAGTACAAATTTCAAAAAAAATATTTGTGTTTCACAAAAAATGGGTCCCAAATATTAAAATTTGGACTTATCCCTGATTATAATAAAATTACTTTAATATTTATTGGTTTAAATGAAATGTTTTAAATAAAGTTATAACAAATAAATATAAGACAAACATTTTATAGCATTGTATGTCATTTGGAGACGGCACAAAAATTTACTTTTTTTCGATATTTAGGGTTACACTTTTCTGATATGAAAATCGTCTGAACTCACTATGAAAAATAGTTTCAATAAATGTTAATTTTAATAAATAATTTGCATTACCTTTATCTGTATAGGAAAATATACAAGAAAGTTTTGTGATAGCCAAAACATTTTTTTTTTTTTTTTGTTTTTTTGTTTTTTGTTATTAACTTTCGAAAATAATAATTTATTCATTATTAGCTTTTCCCACGCAGAACATCAGGATACTCAATATGATTTTCAGAAAAATCTCATAAATAAAATCACTCATTCGAAAATTTCATTTTTTTTTTTTTTTTTTTTTTTTTTTTTTTTTCCAAAAAAAGAGATTTAAATCTTTGATATTTGCGTCAAAATTTCAATTTTAGAAAATACTTTTTTTTTTCACTGCTAAGTTAAAAATTCGTAGAGTAAATTAAATTATTGTAATATTAAAATTTTAATATAATGATTTTGATTTTGATCAATAGATGGAGCCACCACCGTCCTGCCGAATAGCCAATGATGAAATATGAAGTTTAACTGACTTTAAATTCTTCCACATATTTAAGAAAATGTGCATTAAATTTTTGTAACCGAAATCTCTAGCAACCGAAGTTATGCTTCCATGAATCCGATCTGGAATGACAAATCAGATAGCACCTTACATCACTATCGTATCGTTTCGACAAAATTTAATCGTAGCAGGTCCACGTTAGAGAAATATATAGAAATTTCTTGTGCATTCCTTTTTGATCCAATCATTTCAAAAAAAATTATGAATGTTTATCAGTTTATTTATTAAAAAGCTGCGTAATATTTGAAATGAAGAAATTATTGCTTTTATCGTGAAGATCAATCGCGTACCAAAAAATTATAAAGATTTGTATATTTTACACTTTTTTTTTTTTCATTGATGCAGCAATTGAAATATAAAAATAAATGCATAGACATTTGCAGCTATGTATACATAAAACTAATCATAAAATAATTGAAGATTTTAAATAATTTAGAATTTTGAAATCTGAAATTAATTTGCGGTCTTTTGCACATAAAAGCAGATCCCCCCCTTTCCCCCCTTCTTATCTTTTAAAATATGCTTTATGCATAAAAATTATAGATTTCATGGCAGCGCACAATTTAAGAATCATAGAAGGTAAAACAAAATAGGTCGATTTCTCCAGAAATCAACCTAATAACATAGGTCAGCAACCAAATGCTCCATAGGATTTTTTTTTAACTTTTTGTTATAAATTTTCACCCACTAACACCGAGAAAAAAAAAAAAAAAAAAAAAAAGCCTATTTTTTTTATTTCTATGTAATAAATATAAAATTATGTAAGAAGCAGAATTTAATTTTGTACGACAAGACTTTTTTTAAAACCTATTCTTCGATATAAACGTATGCGGTAACTGTATTTCATTCCTTAGCAACGATTATTATATTCCTTTCTTAAAATTTCTTTGGTACAGCTTTACTACAGAACAATCTTGGCGACTGTTAAATGCTTTTTGCCATTTTGGCGGTGAATTAAAAACGCTATCGCAACTGCGTAAGTAAAGATCTTGGCGAGAAATGTCCGAACTACCTCAGTGCCAACTTTCAAATTTCACTAAAGGGTCCTATAAAAGCTGTTCCATTGACGATTTTTCTCAGTTTTATTTTAATTATTTTTTTAATTTGATGCGAGCGGAGGAAAAGGGAAAAGTATTTTTAATTGATGTAAATTTACAAAAAAAAAAAAAGTGCTTTGCCCCTTGATTAAAAAAAAATAAATAAAAAAATAAAATAAATTGTAAGACGTTCATTTTTTTCTCAACACAAAAATAAGTATATTTCCTTTTATGTCGGAAATATATATATATATATAAAGGTATATTGAATGCATATTTTTATTTTATATTTTAATCGCCTACTTGAACTACTACTGCTACTATTTTTTTTTTTTTTTTAATAATTTTAAAGTTAAAATCTTTTCATTTTCCTTTTTTTTTTTTTTTTTTTTTTTTTTTTAATATGTCTTTTCAACCAATTACCTGATTAAACTAAAAAATACAGCGTTAGCTAGTTACAATTTTCGTAGCGAGTTGAATGGGTAGCTTTGTACAGCTCAATCGCTGTCTGAAAAGAATAGTACTGTCACACTAAATAAATAAATAAAATCCATCACGCCTCTTCCTTTCTTTTTTTTTTTAAGAACTCATATTTTAATTAAATTTTTCGTAAAAACATTAAATCTGCGATCCTACTGCTAATTATATACATTTAAAAAAAAAAAAAAATACGTGTGGCACTCGGGGACTGCCGCGGTAAAGCTATTGCATAGCATTTTTTATCAACTTATGCAATTATAATTATTTATTTATTTTATTTATGCAGTATTTTTTTTTCTTTGATATTAATTCAAGTTCTGGGGGGGGGGACTCATGTCAAAATTGTGCCTTGGGGGGGATTCATGTCAAAGTTGTGCCTTGGGGGGACTCATGTCAAAGTTGTGCCTTGGGGGGGGGTCTCACGTCTAAGTTGTGCCTTGGGGGGGACTCATGTCAAAGTTGTGCCTTTTGGGAGACTCATGTCAAAGTTGTGCCTTTTGGGAGACTCATGTGCCTTGGGGGCGACTCATGTCAAAGTTGTGCCTTGGGGGGACTCATGTCAAAGTTGTGCCTTGGGGAGGGGACTCATGTCAAAGTTGTGCCTTGGGGAGGGGACTCGTGTCAAAGTTGTGCCTTGGGGGGACTCATGTCAGAGTTGTGCCTTGGGGAGACTCATGTCAAAGTTGTGCCTTGGTGGGGGGGGGAGTCACGTCAAAGTTGTGCCTTGGAGGGGACTCATGTCAAAGTTGTGCCTTGGGGGAACTCATGTCAAAGTTGTGCCTTGGAGAGGGGACTCATGTCAAAGTTGTGCCCTGGTGGGGACTCATGTCAAAGTTGTGCCTTGGAGAGGGGATTCATGTCAAAGTTGTGCCTTGGGGAGGGGACTCACGTCAAAGTTGTGCCTTGGGGAGGGGACTCATGTCAAAGTTGTGCCTTGGGGGGGGACTCATGTCAAAGTTGTGCCTTGGGGGGGGACTCATGTCAAAGTTGTGCCTTGGGGAGGGGACTCATGTCAAAGTTGTGCCTTGGGGTGGACTCATGTCAAAGTTGTGCCTTGGGGGGGATTTTAATAAATGCACTTTGTTTATTCATATTTAAAACACTTTATACACAAATTTTACGCGTACAGCTATTCACTGTTGTACATAGATGATAGATACCTATACACCTATATACTTTCTCACAAACAGCTGCTTACGTATTCGTCCGATTTCGGAGCAGCTCGTCTCGATCCGTGCGAGCTTCGTACAGTCGTACCATATACATACACGTTAAGGTTCAACTAGTCGCAGGCTCGAACTCACTCGTGGACGCGGCCAAAAAGCACGCTGTCTCACCTAGCATTGTGTCTAAAAGAGATAGAATCAGTTATGAGCAGTTAGCAGCTAGTCTACACGCATACGTCTAATCGCACGCACACAAACACCGTGCCGAAGTCTGCCGAACTGACTGTCTGCCGAAGTCTGCCGAACTGTGTTAGGTTTATTTTCGTTACGGAATTTCTTGATTCGGTCACCGCGCTCAAAGCCCGCGATAAAAGCTATGCAATAGCTTAAAAAAAAAAAAAAAAAAAAAAAAAAAAAAAACATTAAATAATTATTTCTTAAAATAAAACAATATTTGTAAGAGTAAATCTAAAAAATAATACAAAGTGGAAAATAGGAGAAATGGAAAAAAGGTAGTATGGAAGAGGTGGAAGTGAAAGCATGTTCGGAGGGAGCATCAAAAATGATTTCCCATGCAAAAAGAATGAACACAGAATGTTCACACATAACGAAAGAATTGTTTGTTTAGTTATGAGAAAGAAAATGTTTAGTTCAATGTAATAAATTTAGTTGGTTGGTTGGTTGGTTGTTTAATGGCGCAAGGTCCGCAATGGGACATACTGCGCCAAACAAAAGTATAAAAAATAAAGACTAGCTTCTGGATGGGTTTTATGTGGTCAGTAAAAAAACACATTGAAAATTAAAACAATAGGTAAAATAATAAAATAACAAGACAAATATGGAAATAATAGAAAGCAGAGTAAAAAGTGTATAAATAAAATGATGTAAAAAGTTATGAACAGTGTATATATAAAAACCGAAGTAAAAGGAGATGAACAGTGTATATAATAAAAAGATGAACAGTGTAAAATTATAAAATCAAATGTCATGATAAAAACCAGCTTCTTTCAAAAAATTTGTCAAATGATGATGGGGATTTACACCTAAAAGGCTCGTCAGATTGGGTGAAGATGAATTAAAATGTGTTCGATAGAGATGACGAAGGCAAGGGCAGTCGGTGAGGACATGACGAATGGTTAATGCACTGAAATGACATTTCGGACACTCAGGTTGTTGTTCTCCAAGTAATAAGTATTTATGTGTTAGTCTTGAATGCCCGATTCGTAGTCGAGTAATAACTACATCGTATTTTCTAGGGGTGATTGTAGGCCAGATTGAAATTTGAGGTTTTATTTCTTGCAATTTATTATTGTTTTGGTTATTCCACTCCCTTTGCCACATATTCTTAAGATAGCTTTTAAGTGTGTGCTTAATGTCATCATAAGGAACAGGACAGTTTAAAAGTATGGAAGCCTGCCTTGCGGCTTTGTCTGCTGCTTCGTTGCCTTTAATGCCTACGTGGCCAGGAACCCAGCAAAACAAAATGTCAAATCCCTTTTTCAAAAGGTCGTTGTAAGTTTTTAAAATTGAAATGAAAGTCAGGTTACAAGAGCTAGAAGAGAGAGAATCAAGAACACTCTTTGAGTCTGTATATATAATGAATTTTCTACTGTGCTGAGATGAAATAATGTTAAGGGCAACCTCAACAGCAAAAAACTCTGCAGAGAAGATGGAAAATGAATTAGGGAGTTGATAGCTAAAACTGGTGTTACCAAGGACAACACCACAACCGACTTTATTGCTTGTCTTAGAGCCGTCTGTAAAAATCTCGACGTAGTCCTTGTAATGAGAGCGATGAGATGAGTAAAAAGCCTGAAAAATAGTAGCATCTGTGTTAGGTTTGTCAAATCCTTTAAACGGATGAAGAGAAGAAATTACCTGGAAATTCCAAGGAGTCATGTTTATAATAGACCGAAAACGAACTTTGGTATGAATATGAGAGGTGCCAGCAAGAAAGTTTTTAACTCTAAGAGCAAAATGTGGAATGCAAGATGGGCGATTCACATATAGATTATGATCGTTACTATTTAAATGAGAGTGAAGTGGATGATTAGGATGTGAGAGGATGCGATAGTACAAATCAAATGAAAGTCTTTGTCTAATGTCAGTGAGAGAAGGCTCCACACAGTCAGCATATAAACTGAGGACAGGAGTAGTGCGGAAAGCTCCTGAGCAAATTCTAAGCGCACTATGATGTGTTGTGTCAAGTTTCTTAATGTAAGAATGAGGGGCTGAACCATAAACCTGGCAAGCATAATCAAGTTTAGAGCGAACAGCAGCTCGATAGATTTTCAGCAGAGATGGACGATCAGCACCCCAACAAGTGTTAGAAAGGACTTTTAGAATATTAAGTGCTTTGTCACATTTAGTTCTTAAGTTTAAAATATGAGGTTTAAAAGTTAGTTTTCTGTCAAAGATAACACCAAGAAAGCGAGCAGTGTCAACAACTGAAAGTGGTCTGTTGTTCATTAAAATCTCTGGATCAGGATGAAGACCTCGTTTTCGGCAAAAATGCACACACTGTGTTTTGTCAGTAGAAAAAGTAAAACCGTTTTTATTTGTCCATTTAATTATACTGTTTATAGCAAGTTGTAATTGGCGTTCTATGAAGCGCATGTCATTTCCCTGGCAAGAAATTTGCAGGTCGTCAACATATAAACTCCCATGGACACTTTGTGGCAGCTGTTTTAGAATATCATTTATTTTTAAGGAAAAAAGCGTAACGCTCAAAACACTGCCTTGAGGCACACCTTCCTCTTGAAAATAAAAGTCGGAATAAACTGATCCAATACGAGTTTGAAAGCGTCTGACTCTTAAAAAGTTTTCAATAAAAATAGGGAGATTTCCTCGAAAGTTCAAATTATATAAATCTCTTAAAATTCCATAGCGCCAAGTCTTGTCATAGGCTTTTTCCATGTCAAAAAAAATTGAAACCAAATGGTTACGTTTCACATAAGCTCTTCGAACATTTGTCTCCAGTAATAAAATATTATCAACCGTTGAACGGCCTCGTCGGAAACCACTTTGCCATGGGGAAATCAAATTACTTTTTTCTAAAATATAGACCAGCCTAGTACTTACAATTTTTTCCATCAGCTTACACAGGCAGCTTGTGAGGGCAATGAGTCTGTAATTCTTGGGATCAGTAGCATCTTTGCCAGGTTTAGGAAAAGGAATGACAATAGCATTTTGCCAAGCAGTAGGGAAAATATGTTCAGTCCAGATTCTATTGTAGAGTTGAAGGAGATTATTGAGAGACTGTTTTGATAAATGTTTAATCATAATGTAGGTAACACCATCGGGTCCGGGAGCAGAGTTATGACAATTTTTCAAACTATTTTTACTTTCTTCTATATGTAATATAGAGAAAGTATTGGATTCGCGAAAATTTTCGAAGTCCACTTTTTGATGGATTTACATGTTTTGGGATGTGGAGAACACGAATTAATAGTTTTTAGAAAATGTCTGTCTGTCTGTCTATATCATTTTTTTGTGGACGCTGTATCTCACGAACCAATGAATGAAATTTAACCAAACTTGGTATTTAGTTGCACCCTGACATAAACTGGTGCTGATTAGATTTTGGGATCAATCGCTCAATAGGTGGCGTTGTGATCGCATTTTATGCAAATTTTTAACATGGCAGCATAGGACAAAATTCCGTATAAATGGGCATAAAGAGAGTTATTTTACACTTGTGATTGTAAAATTAATATGAATTATTGATAATAGTAGTAGTTAGCTAGGAAAAAAATTTTGTGCATGTGGGGGCATCGGTTCCCCCCCCCTGGGGGGGGAAGTACCCCCCCGGGGAAGTAAATATTCAAGATGGGTATCTTTCGAAAGGTCTCGTTGATAATAGTAATAGTTAACTGGGAAAAAATTTTTGTGCATGTGGGGGCATCGGTTCCCCCCCCACCGGGGGGAAGTACCCACCCGGGGGGGGGCAAAGTTTCAAGATGGGTATCTTTCGAAAGGTCTCGTCAATACCTTTAAAACGAATGGTTGTACCATAAATCTGTGATAATTTAAACCAAAGTTATCGATTTTTTTTACTTTTAACAAAACAAAACTTAGAAAAATATCGCAATTTTTTTTTTTTTTTTTTTTTTTTAAACGAAATTTAACCAAACTTGGTATTTAGTTGGTCCCCGACATAAACTGGTGCTGATTATGTTTGGGGATCCACAACTCAACAGGTGGCGCTGTGATAGTATTTTATCTAAATTTTTAACATGGCAGCATAGGACAAAAATTCGTATAAATGTGCATAATAAGAGTTGTTTTAAACTTGTGATTGTAAAATTAATATGAATTATTGATAATAGTAGTATGTAACTAGGAAAAAAATTTTCTGCATGGGGGGGCATCGCTTCCCCCCCTAGGGGGGAAATACCCCCCAGGGGGGGTAAATTTTCACAATGGTATCTTTCGAAAGATCAGGTTGATAATAGTAGTAGTTAACTAGGAAAAAATTTTTGTGCATGTGGGGGCATCGGTTCCTTCCCCCCACCGGGGGGGGAAGTTCCCACCCGGGGGGGCAAAGTTTCGAGATGGGTATCTTTCGAAAGGTCTCGTCAATACCTTTAAAACGAATGGTTGAACCATAAATCTGTGATAATTTAAACCAAAGTTATCGATTTTTTTTACTTTTAACAAAACAAAACTTAGAAAAATACCGCATTTTTTTTTTTTTTTTTTTTTTTTTTTTTTTTTTTTAACGAAATTTAACCAAACTTGGTATTTAGTTGGTCCCCGACATAAACTGGTGCTGATTATGTTTGGGGATCCATAGCTCAACAGGTGGCGCTGTGATAGCATTTTATCTAAATTTTTAACATGGCAGCATAGGACAAAAATTCGTATATATGTGCATAATAAGAGTTGTTTTAAGCTTGTGATTGTAAAATTAATATGAATTATTGATAATAGTAGTATGTAACTAGGAAAAAAAATTTCTGCATGGGGGGGCATCGCTTCCCCCCTGGGGGGGAAGTACCCCCCCGGGGGGGATAAATTTTCAAGATGGGTATCTTTCGAAAGGTCTCGTCAATACCTTTAAAACGAATGGTTGAACCATAAATCTGTGATAATTTAAAACAAAGTTATCGATTTTTTTTTACTTTTAACAAAAAAAAAAAAAAAAAAAAAAAAATCGTTCTTTTTTTTTAAATATTGTTACTGATTGAATATGTATAGGTAAATATAGAAGAAAGTCTTGTGGTGGCCACAACATACTAGTTTAATTCACTTTCAGTTAAATGACTATTGTACTCCTGTGAGGAACGGGAGTGAAAATTGATTGATGAGCGTTCAGAATTACGTTTATAAGATAAAAAAGGTTCAGAGTAGGAATTAGAGCTGGAGATGTCGGATAAAGTTCTACCAATGGTGTTTGCAATATTTTTAATAGAAGTTATAGTTTGGCCATTATCTTTTAAAAACGAAATACTTTGATTAGAATATATTCCCATTGCTTTCTTGACACGACGCCAAAGCTGTTTGCTGCTTACATTGGAGGTAATGCTGGAAACATATTTAATCCAAGAATCCTTTTGGCATTTTCTACGGATTCTTCGTGCGGCTGCCCTTGCTTTTTTGAATGCGATATAATTAGCAGTAGTTGGGTACCTCCTAAAAATTCCCCATGCTTTTTGTTGTTGTCTTTTTGCAATATTGCATTCATCATTCCACCATGGCTTTGAATGTTTATAGATACGCCCAGAAGATTTTGGAATAGTAATATTAGCTGCATTTATAATACAATTAGTGATGTCAGTGACTGCTTTGTTTATATCACCCTCAATCATTTCATGTGTAATAGTTGCTTTTATAGTAAAAGCGGTCCAGTTGGCCTTGTCATAAATATAATGTGGATTTCCGGGATGGCGATCATTAAAATTATAAAAAGATAGAAATAGAGGAAAATGGTCATTATTATGTAGATCGTTACTAACAAAGAAATTAAAATATGGATAAAGAATAGGCGAGCAAATGGCAAGGTCTATTGCATGGAAATTCCTTGAAGGTTCATGAAAATATGTATTGTCACCATTATTTAAGATACATAGATTATTATCTGTGACAAAGTCCTCAATAAGTTGACCACGTGGATTAATGTCATGACTACCCCAAAGAGGATTGTGCCCATTAAAATCACCAAGAATAACAAAAGGCACTGGCAGCTGCAAAATAAGGTTGTTGAGGTCACGAGAGCTAAGAGTCATATTTGGGGGTAAATAAATACTGCAGATAGTGAGAAGCATGTGAATATGGACCTGCACAGCAATAGCTTGGATATCTGTGTTTAATGAAATATTATTGTGAGGCACACTATTAGAAATAAGAAGAGCTACACCACCTGTAGCTCTGTCAGATTGGGTAAAATCTTTTCTGAAACAGTTGTAGCCGCGAAAATTAGTATTATCGCGTTGTCTTAAGTGTGTCTTTTGAAAGGCAAAACAAATAGGTCGATGATCAGAAATAATATTTTTGATTTCATCTCGTTTATTGATAAAACCTCGACAATTCCAAGAAATGAAATTTGTCATAAGGATTTTTATAAATATATATATACTTTTTAGATGAGAACATCTACGTCATACAGTGGACATATTATCCTCGGCATCAGAAGGATGGAGACTGATTGTGTCATCTTGTATGACAGGAGATATTTTAGATGTTTTGTTTGATTTTAGAGTGGATAATTTTAAAGTTTTCTTTTTCTTGATAATATTGGGATGGGAAGGTGAATTAGTGTGTTTTACAGAGCCAGAAGTATGACCTCTGTCGGTCAATATGTTTTTCATTATATGTGCGGATTTTTTAGATGTTGTCGGTTTAATGGAAGACTGTGAGGAGCTTGAAGTCTGAACAGGTTTGGTTTGTAGTTTTGGGGCATTAAGTTGTACAGATTCAACTGGAGAGCTATTGTTGTTAAGGGATTCTGTTTGTGTAGCTATAGTTTGATATGTTTTTTGGTGGATGTAGCGGTAGCATAGGATTTACCAATTACAGGTGTTCTTGATTCTACAATCTTTCTAGCTTGAGGGTATGATATGTTCTCTTTAGTTTTCACAGTTTGAATTTCTTTTTCTATTTTCCATTTTGCACAAGTTTTAGAGTACGATGGGTGATCTCCTTTACAGTTGATACAACAGACTGGTGCTTCACAATTTTGATTATCATGTCCCACTGCACCGCAGCGGGCACATGTTAGTTTGCCACGGCATGAAGTTTTGGAATGACCAAAGCGTTGGCAATTAAAGCAGCGTAGAGGGTTTGGAATGTACTGTCTTATGGGGCACTCAAGATAACCAGCTTTTACTGATTTAGGAAGTTTGGGGGAGTCTATTGTAAGAATTATGTGTTTTGTTGGTACAGGTTTATTATCACGAAAAATTGTAATGCGTTTGACAGCTATAACTTTTTGATCTTTAAGGTTCTCAAGTATTTCACTCTCTGGAATAAATTGAAGGTCGGGTTCAGATATGACACCACGACAAATATTTAACGTTCTGTGTGCACTTATGATAACTGGGATATTCGCAAATTGGGTACATTTTTTTAAATTGTCAGCTTGCTTACTATTATCAACTTCAATAAGTAGCTCTCCTGATCTTAGCTTTTTTACAGATTTTGGGTCACCCATTATTGACTGTAAAGCCTTCTGTATCAAGAAAGGAGAAGTCTTTAAAAAATCACCCTCCTTTCTTTTCACTACGAAGAAACGTGCTTCGCAATTGACAAAAATATTACTTTCACTAATAGTGGAAGAAAATTCCTCCATCCTCTCTGCCCATGACTTAGAGTTTGAGCTTTTACAAGCTTGGCCCGAGCCAGACGCATTATTCGAAATTCCCATGTTTGTAGCCATAATAATAGAAAAGGAAAAAAAAGGGGTGAGTGTTTCTTCCAACACACAAACGCAAAGGGTTTTTAAGAATCCTCTCTGGGACACCCATAACCACTCACCAGCTACCAGGTCGCCGACCCAGTTCAGGCACCACATGTGGCAGTCGTGTTAGTCCGGTGTTTCTCGTTCGAGTAGTCACCGTTGTCTCACCTTCACCAAGGGCACCAGTCTCCCAGTGTGCTCCCAAGGCTAGACTGCCGTGGCACCATCGCCAAAATCTTTGCCCCAATAACCAACGCCACACCTACACCGGACTTTACTTAGTTAGTAAATTAATGGTTAATATATTGATATTTTTTGTTGCATTTTTCAATTTTATGATTTTTTTGTACAGTTTTTTTTTTCCTTTAAATAACAGTCAACACAGGAAAAACAGGGTGAGTTAGAACATAACAAAAAATAGGTTAGTACAACAAGGTGAGTGGTATCTTATTATTTTTTTTTTTTTTTTTGTGCTTTCAAATAAATTTTATACTTTTTTTGGAGGTTTTTTTTTTTAAACAACACAAAAAAACAGGGATAGACCAAGAGCTGATTGGATCCAAAAAATATAAGACAAAATACAAAAGTAAAAGACCAAGATCTTATTGGCATCAAAAATAGTAATGGACAATATTCCTGTGACGTCACCGTAGGTAAAATCGCCGAACACGTGGCCGATATTTTGTAAACAAATTAGATTCAAAATGCCATTTTATTGTTACGCATAACATTTTCCTAAATATTTCTGCAGTGAAACTTAATAATAATGTTCAAACAAGAACAAAAGATAAATGTAAACAACTGAATCGAATGATAAAGTTAAGACTATTCCAAATCGTAAAATTGCAGAACATTTTATGTATATATACACACACACACATATATATATATAATGAATAAAGATTAATAAGAACATTTTATACACACACACATATATATATAGACATCAAAGCTTAAATAATTAGAATTTCAATCACCTTAATAAAGGAATTTAATAAATCGAACATCCGTTTAAATTTGTTAACATCGCCACAGTTCACATGGCAACTTTTAATATTACATATGTTGATTAATATTAAAGTATATTACTAAAACTGGATTAAAAACAAAACAAAGGTATCACTCTATCATTCTTACTTCAATTTCATATAATCTGTAACTCTTATAAATAACATTGCAAGATAAAAATTTGCAAGCCACAATGCTTCGTTATTGTAGAGTTGAGGATTGTTTCCCTAACCAGCTGATATTCTTGTAGCCTCGAACCCAAAGTGTGAATATGGTCCATACAAAAACAATAAGTGAAAGAACAAGGAAAGACCAACAACTTAGTGGCAGCAAAAAAAAAAAAATTAAAATAAAAAAAAAATAAAGAAAAAAGAAAAAAGAAATAAATAAAAAAGAAAAAGAAAAGGAAGGGGAAAGGAAAAGATCACTCAGGCCCGGGGTTCGTGACACCCCCCTGAATACCTAAACGAGGTATTCCCCTTGGGAAAAAAAAAAATAGAGGGAAAAGAAAAGATCACTCAGGCCCGGGGTTCGTGACACCCATTGAGTACCTAAAGAAGGTACCCCCCTGGGGGGTAATAAATTTAGTAATTTTTCATTGTAAACCAGTATTTAGCAATAAAATAAAATATAAATAAAATAAATAAAAAATCTACGTGATGAGGAAAATAAACATTATTTGTGGATTTAACATCTTAGAAAATAAAATTTATCAAAAATTTTCATGAAGCTGATTTTTCCCCCTTTTAGCCCTGCATAATTAATTTCAATGTCCCCTGTATTTTTGAAATGTGACATGGTTTTGAAACGAATTATTTCGAGTTGTATACATTTCCTTTCTTATAAAAATAGAAAACTTTTTTTCTACTTCGTTTGAAAAGGGGAAGGTACGATACAACGTCATTCATGGCCTTGCAGGTAACCTTGCTTGTCTCGTGATAAGTAAATAAGTAAATAAACATAAAATAAGGGCTCCACAGTTCTGTTTGAACTGAAAAGCATTCCTGAAGTAAGTTAAGTAGAATATTATGCAACTATCAAGGTTAAGGAGGGATGATGATGAAATATTACATAACAGAGTTGAACATAGAAAACTCACCTTTTATTAAAAAGGTTGTAGACTTGAAATGACCAGAATTAAATTCATATCTTGTTGTAACATAAATAATTTAAAAATATTATGTACTGAAAAGGGAGAAAAAATTAATGAGTAGAAAATTAATTTTGGTAGATATACATTCAAAAATACAGGTATGTGTAAACAGGCAAATTATACTAAAAATAATCTGGTGTATCACTCATACAACTTTCTCTTACCTGAAATTTAGTACTGTAGATATGGATTGGAGATTAAGGGGTTAGATAACGAGTACCGTTATATAAACGTACATTAGAAACGATTCAAATTAGACATCGGATCAGCTTCATTTGTGTCGCCCCCCTCGCCCCCCCCGTTTGATTAGTGTACCTACATTTTTATAGAATTAAAATCGGTTTCGCACACACCATTCCTTGAAACTTATCAATCTTGATCAAACTTTTCAAATAACAAACTTATACTAACTTCAAAATACAACATTTGAATTGCCTGAAATGATTCATTTTTAAGTCACTCAGAGAGCGAGACAAAGATCAAACGTTAAAACTTGACTTTGGTATTCAGGAAATCTCAAAACGTGTAAATATACAAAACCTACTATACGTGTAAATATACAAACGTGCAAATATACAAAACCAATCTATGAATATTAAGCTTAAAAAAATATATTTTACTTATCAGATGGTTATGAGGAATTACTTCCAATTCCTGAGCACTTTTCCTGGACATGGTAAAATATTACAGTAAAGCACTTTTATTAATTACATTCAATTAAACAGAATTTTTTCGCTTAATTATTGGAAGATTTGTATATATTCTAAAAATTATGTACAAACCAAATGGTAGACATAAATATAATTCTATATTAATAACACAGAACAACCTGAAATACACTTCTATCAATTTTCAAGTATTGTTCCACTATATTCTACTTCTTTTGTGTAGCCCTGTAAACAAACGGTGAATGATTTTCATCCCATATTCTAGATGAATTCTGCTTTCACGCATACAAAAAATATATATTCATTTCATTTGGTTTAGTGCAGACTATAGATGTCAAACTCTACTTACCTGCAATTTCCCCCATAGACGTAATGTGTTTGAATTCTCTTATCTCTTGGATCACTTGCTTGATCTGAACGAAAAGTTTAGCGTAACAGCCCCATCCCCATATGATATAGAATTAAGATACCGAGTTTGAACTTCCAGCTGCTGTTTGTTCTTGATATATGGTGATAACAAACACATACATACACACACACACACAGAGACATACACACAGAGAGGGAGAGAGCAACCACTAAAGGCATGTTTTTGGATTCAGGGAACCTAAAAATATATAAATATAACAAAAACTCAATTTCGAAAATTTGACCCTAAAACAATACTTTCTCTACCATATATATGGGTAAGAGAATGTTATAACGTAAGACGATAAAATAATTGCAGTTTTAGATACAAAAACTCATTAAATCAAGTAAGGGATATATCCGGGATATCCATTTTCTCTTTGAAACATCATTCTTAAGGGCCCTCTTCACTCACCGCCGCTGGAAGCCGAAGCTAATGTTATTCTATGGGAAATTTTTCTTTACAAATGACTTAAGTAATACATATTTTCAAATTCTGTTTTCACATTCTGAAAATTCCCAGCTGTTAAATTGACGGACCTTTTTTAAAAAATTATTTTCTTAATTTTTTATATTTTACTTCGAAGCTGCAAAATACGAATTTCCAATATGTGAATTTTTTTCATTTTGCAATTTCAAAATAAAATATTAAAAATTAAAAAAATACATTTTTAAAAAAGGTCCGTTAATTTAACAGTTGGGAATTTTCTGAATGTGAAAACAGAATTTAAAAATATGTTTTTGTTAATAAGTTATTTGTAAAGAAAATTTCCCAATAGAATAACATTGGCTCGGGCTTCCGGCGACGGTAAGTGAAGAGGGCCGTTAAGGACAAGTTATTGCGAGAGGAGTAAATACTAAGACGTTTCTGATGATAGAAATAGATTAAAGGATCCAAAATAACGCTATTAATTTGTTATACTTCAGTAAAAACATAATAAGAGTCAAAGAAAAATAATTAACAATAAAATAATAAAGAGTAACAGCCAAACATTTTTTTTTTTTTTTTTAAGATCCAAAATTTAATAAAAACTTGAACAAAAATGCGAGAATTAATGGCAGAAAATCATAAGAAACTAGTATGTTGTGGCCACCACAAGACTTTCTTCTATATTTTCCTATACAAATTCACTCAGTAACAATATTTAAAAAAAAAAAAAGCCCCCCCCCCCCTTTTTTTTTTTTTTTTTTTTTCTTGTTAAAAGTAAAAAAAAAAAAAATCGATAACTTTGTTTTAAATTATCACATATTTATAGTTCAACCATTCGTTTTAAAAAGGTATTTACGAGACCTTTCGAAAGATACCCATCTTGAAAATTTACTCTCCTCGAAGGTGGACTTCCCTCCCAGGGGGGTTGACGAGGTTCCTACACATACAAAATTTTTTTTCTAATTAACTACTACTAATATCAATAATTCATATTAATTTTACAATCACAGGTTAAGAATAACTCTCATTATGTACACTTATACGGAATTTTGTCCTATACTGCCATGTTAAAAATTTAGAAAATATACGCAGGGGTCGATCCAGGCAAAAATTGGGTCCCCTTTGCTGCCCCTTCACAAAATTCCACATCATAAAAGGGGACCCTTCACAAAATTAAAATCCATAAATGGGGACCCTTCACAAAATTCAAATTTATGAAATGAGCCTTTTTATTTTATAAAAGTGATCCTTTTTCTATATTTTCGGCATTTTTAATTAATTGGTTCAATTAAACTATGTTAATTTGATGTTTAAAAACTACTTAGAATGACTGTTAAAATGGAAGGTTTTACGTATAATATTTTTTTTTTTTTCACAAAAATAAATAAAAACTTTCACAAAAATATTTTGTTTTTCACAAAAAGGGGACCCAAAATTTAAAACCTGGATCGACCCCTGATACGATCATAGCGCCTCCTGCTGAGCGATTGATCCCCAAATCTAATCAGCACCAGTTTATGTCAGGGGCCAACTAAATATCAAGTTTGGTTAAATTTCGTTAAAAAAAAAAAAAAAAAATTAGTTTTCTGGGTTTTTTTTCGTAAAAAGTAAGAAAAATCGATAACTTTGTTTTAAATTATCACAGATTTATAGTTTAACCATTCGTTTTAAAAGGTATTGACGAGACCTTTCGAAAGATACCCATCTTGAAAATTTACTTCCCTCGGGGGTGGACTTCTCCCCCAGGGGGGTTGACGAGGTTCCTACACATACAAAAAAAATTTCCCAGTTGACTATCTCTATTATAAATAATTCTTGTAAATTTCATAATGATTACTAAAAAACAATTCTCTTTATGCACATTTAAACAAAATTTTGAGCTATATCACCATGTTAAAAATTTAGAAAAAGCGGGATGGCAACGCAACCTGTAAGACAATTTTTACCAAAAGTTGATAGGCACTAATTTATGTCAAGCTGCAACTACATACCAATTTGTATGAAATTATATGCTGTAGTTCCTGAGATACAGTTGCCACAAAATTTTGTCACACTCACACACAGAGACTGACAGACAGACAGACATTTTCTAAAAATGGTCAAATCGTGTTCTACAGCTCACAAAACGTATAAATCCATCAAAAACCCGAGGTCGAAAATTTTTACGAATCCAATACTTTCTTCTATTAAATATAGAAGAAAGTAAAAATGATTGCCTGATTTTTACTGTTGAAATACGAGAAAAAATTGTAGCTGTATATAATATCAGTTCAAAAAACCCTTAACGGCTTAAAAGTTTGTGACGCCGCTACTTTATGGCTATAAGAATTTGAAATATGAGTCTTAAAAATAATGATATCAAATTTTAAGTGACGCTTTGCAATTAGTTAAAGTATACATAGATTTTCATATTTGATCATTTACTTTTATCTTTTATTTACATTTATAATGCAAACGTAATATTTTTAACTTCAAGATCAGACAGATATATAAAATACACTCACTAGATGCTTTTTCATTCGTATTTAAAATTCAAAATAACAGTTTTAAAAGGAATTATATAAAAATTCCAGTGGCGCCTTGGTGTTATTTTAAAAGATATGTTTTTAGATTCCATTAAAATTACTTTTGTTTTGTCTAATAAAGTATATTTACACATTTAAACAGTGCTTTTAATTTTCAAATATACTGTCAAATAATTATACTTTCACCGAGTTTGCATTATAAAGTAAAATTATTTATTTCAATAAATTGATTTATCTTTTGCATCACGCTATCCAAAACATAGTATCATAGTATCCAACTAAGTGAAAATTTGCTCACAGAGGTAGTGTGATGTAAAGAAAACATTTACACAAATTTTACTTGCAGTTTTGGATAGCATGACGCAAAAGATAAATCAATTTATTGAAATAAATAATTTTACTTTATAATGCAAACTCGGTCAAAGTATAATTATTTGACAGTATATTTGAAAATTAAAAGCACTGTTTAAATGTGTAAATATACTTTATTAGACAAAACAAAAGTAATTTTAATGGAATCTAAAAACATATCTTTTAAAATAACACCAAGGCGCCACTGGAATTTTTATATAATTCCTTTTAAAACTGTTATTTTGAATTTTAAATACGAATGAAAAAGCCTCTAGTGAGTGTATTTTATATTCTGCATGTTTCGAAGCAATTAAAAGATTTTCTTTCTTTCTTTTTTTTTTAAAGAAAAATAAATAAATGTAGTGGCGCCATCTAGTAGTTTAAAGTCATATACATATATATTTAACTTTATTATTATTATTATTTTTTTTTTTTCCCTTAAAAAAAAAAAAAAAAAAAAAAAAAAAAAACTTGTTTAGAAACAGGTAGAAATAGTTATTTAAAATTAAAGGAGGATATTTTGTTTATTGTAATTGTAAATATATTTATGAAATAGAATTTTTCATGCAGAAATTAATTAATTAAAAAAATAAAAGAAAGAATAATATTTTTTAAATACATTAGGGTTTCAAAGTAAAGATGTTATTTATTTATTTTGACGTGTTTTTTAATCATTGCTATTTGACATATTTTTCATGAATTTTAATAAAATTCATGAAATAGTGTTATTTCTAATAAACACTGTTTCATCCCCTAGTCATTATTGCTTTAAATAATAATAATAATAAAAAATTGATTATGTTAATATTTAAAATATGTATCATTTTAAAGTCTGAAAAATAAATAAATGAATAAACTCTAACTGTATTTTCAAAAGAGATTTTTAATTTTTAAAAAGAAAATACATATATATATGTATTTACGGAAGTGTATATTTTAAATAAAAAACGATAGATGGCGCCAAAACTCTATTTGCTGTTTTTTTCCATTCCCGACGCGGAAAGATACATGAATATGAATCGCAAATCATTGAGCTATTATAAAATCGATGTTCATGAATGATTAAAAATTTTTTCGCTTTAAAAAATTGTAAATTCTTCATTATTATGATAAAATGGAATGTCTAAAATTACAAAATACTTTCTTATTTAAAATATTATCTAAATATTTTTTTGACTAAATATGAAATTTTGAAATCAAAAATATTTTTTTCATAACAGAAGTGAAAATATATTTAAGTGAATTTGACTTTGTATATATACAATAAATATTTTAAACATGTAATAAAGTACTTTTGCGTTAAAAAAAATCTAAATAATTCATTGGCTGCATTGAAGTCGGACAATCAACCAGCCCACATACCTCACAAGAAAGAACCGCATAACAGCGTTTTCACCCGGAGAATTGGCGGAGTAATATAGTTCCATATTTAAAGCGATTTATATAAAAAACAAGAGTTTTCCTGAAAAAAACGAAAACGTTACTAGATTTAGAAAGATCCTATTAACAAAATATATTAATTATATGAAAATTCTTCGAGCCGTTTTAGAGATATTTTTTCAGAATTTGAGTCCATTACAACCTTACACCTTACATTTTTCCTTTTTGGCTTTAAATTGAGATTCAGATCTCAAAACATATTACATGTAGAAATGTAAAATTTTCAGGATAGATTAAGACCGAAGATAAAAGATTATTTTGAAAAGATCAGAACAAAATATGGCATATTTGCTGAGATATTAAGTGTCGGCTTTTACAAATCTCTTTGATGTCAAACTAGCCGTATATATGAGTTCGCGGCGTCCCGTTTGTCCCTCCGCTTGCGTCACTCAAAAAACTGTCGTTTTTCATGACAGACTCTTTGATGTCAAACTAGCCGTATATATGAGTTCGCGGCGTCCCGTTTGTCCCTCCGCTTGCGTCACTCAAAAAACTGTCGTTTTTCATGACAGATCTCAAAACATATTACATGTAGAAATGTAAAATTTTCAGGATAGATTAAGACCGAAGATAAAAGATTATTTTGAAAAGATCAGAACAAAATATGGCATATTTGCTGAGATATTAAGTGTCGGCTTTTACAAATCTCTTTGATGTCAAACTAGCCGTATATATGAGTTCGCAGCGTCCCGTTTGTCCCTTCGCTTGCGTCACTCAAAAAACTGTCGTTTTTCATGATAACACCTACAGTATATTGCTTTGAAAGGACTTTTAGTCCTAAAATGAGAGATAAGAATAACAAAATCTTATAGAGTGTCATTCGAAAATCTTGCCATTGACATAAATTACTTGAATATTAATCTTAGACATATAATAAATTCCAAAGTTGCGAAAAAGAAGGGTACATAATTTTATAAAATCTATCAAAATTTTCAGGTTGAATTTGAATTATTACGTCTCGATAGAGCTACCTAACGGGCAATCAAAAATTTTCAAGAATTACAGAATTTAAATTTGTATACGGCCAATATTTAAAATAAATAAATAAATAAATAAAAATAAAAGTCAATAGTGAAATGTGTTTCATACACTGAAAAAGTGATTTTGAAAAATTCTGCATTGTACTATAAAGAGTCGCATTATCAAGATCCCCTCCCCCATCCCCCGCCTAAAAAAGAAAAAAAACTCAAGCTACTGTCTAATATCTCAGCCTGCAGAGAGTGTATCAGGGATTGAACACAAATTGTAAGTGAAAACTATGATAACATAAATAAATAAATACATTTAAATTTTTAATTTGTCATTAACCCGCCAACAACTTAGATTAAGAGCCAGTTTTATTCTTAAAAATAGGGTGAATTCATCAGGTTTGGATAGTTGACATTTTTGATTTTGTTGAAACTTTCAGGATATGTTCCTCATGTAAAACTATTTCACACACATATATATATATATTTTTTTTTTCGAAAGAAAAATTGTTGAGGGGTTTTAGGGGGTCAAAGATGAAGGTCCTGTGTTTTTTTCTTACGAAAAACATTCCTATTTAAGAAAGGCAGTGCTTTTTGCGCCAGAAGTGAACCATTGATAGTTATGTTGTATTCATACTACTTCCACACTAACTATCAGGACATAAATACTTATGGTTGACTCTTGGAGGAAAGGTCAAAGGTCATTCAAAACTCTTTAAAAAACTAGTATGTTGTGGCCACCACATGATTTTCTTCTATATTTTATACAAATTCACTCAGTAAAAATAATTTATTAAAATTATTATTTAAAAAAATTATCATCCACGGTAATGCAGACGATATAGAGAAGTAGATAACACTAAATATCCAAAAAAAAAAAAAAAAGAAAAACCTATTCTTTTTCTTTTTTTTTTTAAGAATGAAAAAAAAATCGATAACTTTATTTTAAATTACCGCAGATCGATGGTTCAACCATTCGTTTTAAAGGTATTGGCAGGCCCCGACTTACGGCAGGGCATACGGGGCAAATGCCCTGGGCCCCCCTTCTGGAAGGGGCCCCCCTACAGGCGAATACAGAAATTCTGCAACCTAAAGACCTCTTATGCCACTGCAAGGGGGCCCCCCAGAATAGGCTTGCCCCGGGGCTGCAGGTAGTTTAAGTCGAGTATTGGCGAGCTTTTTCGAAAGATACCCCTCATGAAAATTTACTCCCCTCGAGGGGGGGGGGGAATTCCCTCTCAGGTGGGGAGGCGGGGCTCCTACATGCACAATTTTTTCCCCCAGTTGATTATCACTATTACAAATAATTCTTTTAAATTTGATAATGATTATTAAAAAATAATTCTCTTTATGCACATTTATACAAAATTTTGTCCTATACCACCATGTTAAAAATTTAGAAAAAGCAGGATGGCAACGCAAGCTGTTGGACAATGTTTTATCAAAAGTTGATATAGGCACTAATTTATGTCAATGCGTAACTACATACGAATTTGTATGAAATTCTGTGCAGTAGTACCTGAGATATAGTCGCCACAAAATTTTGCCTCACACACACACAGACAGACTAGAGATCTGCACGGGCCGGGTTCGGGCCGAATTTTTAAATTTGTCCTCGGGCCGGCCGGGCTCGGACTTAAACATTTTTTTCAGGCTTGGGCCGGGCCGGGCTCAGTTTTTTTGTGTATACTCGGGGCCGGGCCTGAATGAAATTTTCTCCGGGCCGTGTCGGGCCGAATTTTTTTCTGGTTTCCTCGTTAATCAACGAAAAAGGAAAATGATAAAAATATTTTTTCAGTCGTTTATTTTACATAATTTTACAGGCTGGTATGTCACATAAAGTTCTATTTTGTTAAAAAATGTGTGTAACTTCAATTTAATTGTCTATCAGTCTGTCTGTGCGAAATCTGATTTTTCGCAAATATTTTTAGCATGCTTCGAAATTAATATATTTTATTTAAAGTAATATTAGATGGTTTCCTATTCAAAATAGTATGCATGTCACTACTAGTTTGAGTACATGTACATAACAAAAAAACATTAGATACGTTATTGTGTATAAGACTTTGTTCCCTATGATCTGTTGAGTTTAGGTGATATGAAGGCTATAAAAATCCTTCTGTTGTAACTTTTTCTCTAAGGCTTCTCTTTCTTTTCTCCAGTGGATGAAAGTAGCATCATTCTTATCATGGTCAAAAACAACTTTTCTATTCAATATGGTTGGATTAACATTAAAGTTTTCTTTACCGGATTACATGAAAGATTCGAATACATTACGGTATAAAAGAGGAAAGTGCTTTTTTAGTAGTATTAACCATTTTAAATACCTTCCTGTATTGTTTGATGGATAATAATATTTTCGATTTGACTCTCTGTTTGTCTTTGTGCCTTGTCTATAATAATGAATTTCTGTTTATATATAATTATCTTGTAAAAGTTCAGCAGTTTTGTTAAAGAACGTACTATTGTTTGGTCATATAAAACCTCTGCAAAACACATACTAAAAATCTTTTTCTTAGAACGGCATTCATTTTTTTTTTTTTTTTTTTACATATTTTTGAATCGGGCCGGGCCGGGTCGAGCCTGATTTTATCGTTTTTTGTCTGGGCCGGGCCGGGCCAAACACGGTTGAAAAATAAACGGGCCGGGCCCGGGCCGAATTTTTTGATTTCATACCGGGCCGGGCCGGGCCGGGTAAGCAAAGCTTCCGTTCGGGCCGGGCCCGGGCCTCAAAATTTCGGCCCTACTAGATCACTCCTCGGCGCCAACGCGCCAACGTTGTGAAAGCGGCCGTAACAATCGAAGGTTTTTTCCGAAATCAAATGCATTGGAAGTTAGGGTCGGCGTCCAGCACCGTCACGGCAGAACTAACTTAGTTTTGTATATGAAGCTGCATAAGTTTTTTCAGTTTGCAGAGCATTTAAATTAATTTAATTAAATTTAAAATGAAGTCTTCCGATACGCAAAAATATATGAATCATAAAACTAATTGTGGCGATAATTTTAAACCAATTCATTGAAAAATAATAAATGATATTAGTCGTTTTCTTCTAAATAAAATATACTCTTCTTCAAATTTTTGTTTTGCATGAAAAAAATGAAATAAGGACTAGAAAGAAAGAAAAAAAAAAGAAAGCAATCATTTAAGAATTTTTTTAAAGGAAAAAAAAATTAAGAGGAGATAGATCCCTACCCCTTCTTGATGCATGGTATACAATAGCACACCATTTTACAAGATACAATGCTTATTTAAACTCTCGAGCAGAATTGTTACAGAGTTGTGATGACGATCCGACTTTTTTGGACAATGTGGTAAGTGGTGAAGAATCTTGGATCTTCTGGTACAACCCAGGAACTAACAACAACAACAACAAAAAAAAAAAAAAAAAAATGCGCAGAGTGGTACACGACGTCCTCCCTACGCCCAAAAAAGGCAAGAATGAGCAAATCG
The DNA here is from genome assembly GCA_963930645.1 of Salticus scenicus. Lineage (NCBI taxonomy): Eukaryota > Metazoa > Arthropoda > Arachnida > Araneae > Salticidae > Salticus > Salticus scenicus. Next base: position 248,325,507 of record OZ005653.1, read on the forward strand.
CAAATCAAAACGATGTTCATTGTTTTTTTTTTTTTTTTTTTTTTTTTTTCCCGATTCCAATGGAGTGGTCCATTTTGAATTTGTTCCACCAGGCCAACCAGTCAACGCCAAATTCTATGTCGAGGTACTGAAAAGGCTAAAGAAATGGGTCAACCGCGTTAGGCGCGAGATCAAAAATTCCTGGAAGCTGCACCATGACAATGCTCCCAGCCACACCGTCTTTAGCTAGACCGACTACCTGACTAAGGCCGATATCTCAACGCTCCCCTAGCCGCCTTAGAGTCCCGATTTGTCCCCGCCCGACTTCAAAAGACAGCATTTGGGGACTCTGGAGAACATCAAGGCGGCTACGAAGAGGTTACCAAAGGACATTACTGTGACGGACTTCCAGGACGCATATAAAGCATTTAAATCGCGTTGGAACAAGTGTGTTGAAGCAGGAGGGATGTATTTCGAAGAATATTGAGTAGTTTCAATAAATTTCTTAAAATAAAAATGGGCGCATTACTTTCGGGACAGACCTTGTATTGTTTAGATAGCAATTCAGTTAGTTAAACAATTTTACTATAATATTTTTATATACAATAGTAATGAATACTGAAATAAAGTAACAAAAGCTATTTAACGTGTGCCACAAAACACAAAGTATCGAGCCGCATTACATAAAACTTAAGAAAGTTACCATAGGTTTGTGAATTGATCTTTTTTCTGCTATACAGCTTTTCCGACTAGTTTCATACCTACTCACTTCTGGCGCAAGCAGTAAATGACCATCAAAGTCATGCAATTATTGATTTTTCACAATTTCAAAGTAATTTTTTTTTTTTTTTTTTTCCGCCGGAAGTCAACCACACAAATTTTACTCTTTTGGGGTAGTTTCATTAGTATGTACTTATTGAAATACATACATTTGTGGTTAACTTCTGGCACAAGAAGTTTTGAGGGTCAAAGTTAAAAAAAAAAAAAAAAAAAGGCGTTCATTTTTAGAATTTTGAATGACCTTTAACCTCTGCGCCGACAGTCACCCATAAGTATTTATATCCTGATAGTTAGTGTGGAAGTAGTAGAATGCAAAATAACTGTCAATACCGTGGTTCACTTCTAGCACAATAAATATTGCCTTCCGTAAATAGGTATATAAAAACGTAAAAAAAACGGATGATCTTCATCTTTGATCCCTCAAAACCCCAAGAAAAAAATTTTATTTCGCATAAAAAAAAAAAAAAAAACATGCGTCTAATAATTTGATATAAAGAACATATCCTGAAAATTTCAACAAAATCAAAAAATGTGAACTATCCAAGCCTACCCGCTTCTTAAAAAAACTGGCTCTTAAGCATAATATCAGAAATATATCAATAACAGAATATGACTTGTAAATTTGAAGTAGCATATACTAAAAAATCTTTTAAAGAAACTCCGCAACGTAAAAGGGTATATACGCTATGCTGACCAGATGTCCTCATTTTCTGAGGACAGTCCATTTTTGTAAGCCGTTTTTCAAAGTTAAAAAAAAAAAAAAAAAAAAAAGAAAAAAAAAAGAAAAATACAGGAAAATTATTTATTATAATTATTAGCATTTTGGTCCCCATGTACAAAAAACATAAAATTATATTCTGAATTAAGGAATTATAATATTTATTAAAGCTTTTAATTTTTAAAAGTGCTCAAATCTGTTCACCAATATATATCAAGGAGTCAATGATCCTATATCTGGCGATTGTACTGTCCGAAGCAATACTTTTATTTATTTATTTATTTTTTTTTTTTTGGGGGGGGGGGGGGCGACATTTCAAATTTATATGCATCATTTTCACTTTTCCGAAAAAGATTCAGACAGCACAGTGAGAAAGTTTTCGCACACATATACTCTCATTACCGTGAAACAACATTTACAGGTAAAGATCGGAGATTACATCACCAGAGAAACCATGACAACGAATTTCTCAAAACCTTTAGCGATATAACATAGCGACGTGTTTTGGCAACTTGTCGAGAAATACTTACTTCTAGAAAATGCCAGACCAGGGTTCCACAACTAATGTTTAATGCCACGACTAATATTTAAACAGTAATACTAGTCTCACCGACGCGACAGTAGGGTTCATGTTATTCTATGGGAATTTTTGTTTATATAATTAATCATTACCTAAAGTTTTTTTTTTTTTTTTTTTTTTTTTTTAATTCCGTTTTCACGTTCAGACAACAATTCACAAGTGTACTCGTTTATTTATTTATTTTAAATATTTTATTTTTGTGTTAAAAAAAAAAAAAAAAACTTAGTGCATTTTTCGCATTTTCCAGCTTTAAAATGAAATATTATAAATGTGAAAAATCAACTTTTCGAAAACGAGTACTAATTTAATGATTGTAAATTTTCTGAATGTGGAAATGAAATAATGATTAAAAAATAAATAAAAAATACGTTAGGTTATGAGTAGGGATGTGCCGGATCGTCAAAAACTGTTATCCGCGGATACGGATATGAATATGGATACGAGTTTTTCTACATCCGCGGATACGGATACAGATGCGGATCTTTTATTCCAAGATCCTCGGATGCAGATACGGATCTTCGAAAAATCTCTAACAATTAAGTAACACTTGTAACAATTTTTGCTTCCATTACCCGTTTACCGTACATAATGGAAGTAACGTATTCTGTTTTGATATCGATTTTGCACCTGATTTATATGTTTTAAGGTCCAAAAAAGTGTTTTTTAGAAATTATTCATTGTGCATGTATATGTAAGGGGGTGTGTAAGGGGGTGGGAATGTATCTTCTGACAACGACTGATGAATCTTCTAAATCTAAAGATAGAACACAACAGAACTTTATACTTAAAATTTCATATTTTAACTTTTGGTCAAAGTTAAAAAAAAAAAAAAAAAAAAAAAAAATGGAAATGGAACAAGAAGAATCGAAAAAAGTTAAATCTGCATTTTAAACGAAGCTGTAATACGTTTTTTTTTTTTTTTTTTTTACAATGTCGCTATATAAAGCCCCTTTCAGATATCTGTTCTTTTGTATTAGTCAGTTTCTTCAGGAAAATTGACAGGCAGTGTTGGTGAACATATTAACAGGGAGCAGCCCCCGCTCATCACTCTTGGAGCGATGTAGAGCGCTTCTAAGGGGACTACTCGCAGTTTATTGAAAAACTCAAAAAAAGAAAAAAAAAAAAAAAAAAATACAAATTTCGCCAGGCGCAATCCGGCCTAAGCCGACAGTGGGCGATTATTCAGGTGCTAAATTTCCGGGCTATGCCCCACGCGACAGGTGGCATGAAGTATACTGTTGGTGAACATAGTAAAATAAAGCAAAGCATTTTCATAAAGTATTGGTAAGAAAAAGTAAAAAACTGTTCTAAAAAAAAAAAATTCCATTTAACCCATTAACGCACGAATTAATTTTGCAAAATATTATTAGCTGATTATTTCTTTCCTAAATTAATATAGACAATTGACAGTAAAATATATTAACTTAAACAATTCTTCTGATAGTTTTTAATTTAAAACCTATCCTCATTTATTGACGTTTAGTGCTCTAGCGAGAAAACTTTGAGATGACAGATTAATTTCCTATTAAATGTTGACAAAGATCTCGAAAGTAAAGTATTATAATATATATTATTATTCAACTTGATTTAAGTTAGTATACCTGCGCAAAAAGCAAATATAGGTGCGACGAATGAAAAATTATAAAATGACTATCCAAATTATGAAATAATTAATAGTAGGCACATAAAAATTTCAGAGATCATTTAGAGTGGCGCTATAAACTGTCACTAAAAAGCAGAAATCATTCCAAGAAACCACAAAAAATATACGTGCCATTTTATTAGCTGTCCTGAAATGAGGACACTGGGTTAACGGGTTAAACACATTTTCAATGAAATAATATTTTATTAAATAAAACTCATCTATTCTATGTGAATTTTACTGGGGGGAAGAAAAAAAAAAATGGAATTAATTAGATATTTAGAATTTTACGTAACTATTCATTATCATTTCCATTTTTATATATTTATTTTTTAAGTATTACTTTAAGAGAAAATTATATATTATGCAAAATATATGTATTACTTTTTATAATTTATTGCTTTTTCTTAAAATTTACAGTCTCGGAGATAAAGCATGATCAATCTTATAAAAATGAATGTTTCATTTCTAATATGATTCACAGTTTAACACCTGTTTTTAAACTGTCGCTTTGAGTATAAACAGCTACATGCAGTGGCGGATTTAAGGGGGTGGGGCTAGGGGGCTGAATCCCCCCCCCCCAAAACACTGACATTCACAATTGAATATTGCAATTGTAAATTTTTTATTGGTCTAGAATAACATTTTGAAAAGTCTTAGCCCCCCCCCCCCAAAAAAAAAAAAAAAAAAAAGTTAAGCTCTGGATCCGCCACTGGCTACATGATATCGATTTTGGTGCATTATTTATTTGTTAAGGAATAATATCATCTGCCTTACTGAATCCGTCTCAAATGTTTTTTTTTTTTTTTTTTTTAATTAAATCACAGCATGCTTTTTCCTTTGTAATATTAAGTGCAAACGGCGGGAAATTGAAAATTTCGCCATGAAGACGGGAGTTCATTTCATACATAGGAAAAACGAAGGGATTTGAAAGAAAAATTGTAAATTACGGGAAAACGTAAATTCAAAGAACATAAAAGCGAGGCTATACCATATTTCTTTTAGTTATACATTAAAGATAGTTTATAATGAATTATAACAGTTTCTTCCTGATTTTCTGGAAATTTCTACTAAAGATCCGAATTAAATCCGTTGAAGAAAAGAAACGGATCCGGATATTTTTTTTCTCGCTGATACGGATCCCAATACGAATACGGATCTTTTTTTTCTCGAGCATATCTACGGATACGGAGCTCTGGCAAATGTCTAGTTATGAGTAACTTGAGAAACAAATTTCCCTATAGAATTACATGGGATTTGGCTGTCGAGATTAGGTCTTATACGCTCTTAAGGGGGGAGGGGATACTATGAATTTAAAACTATTATTTTTATTTTTCTGAAAAATACTCAGCCAGTATGGCAAAACTTATTTTTCAAGCACAAATAGTTCCATTACCGTGAAACAACATTTACAGGCAACATTCTCTATAGTGAAAGCAATTAAGATAGCATAATCGGAGAAAACTTGAAAAATTTTATTGACTGAATGTTATATGCGAACATAGGTGGATTTCTGTAAATCTGTACATTTCTAAAGCGGCCCTGGAGGTCTTTTACTTTTGGGTTGGATAGGCTTGGTTGTATGAATAAAAATTTTGTAACCATAAAAAGAAATTTTATCTTAGTTCTTAATAGTTGTAATTTGTGTGTCTGCGACCCGGACCGAGAAAATCCTTAACATTTGTGGCTTTACTGTAAAATTTAAATTGTTTGACTGAAGTTATCATTCTGGAACAAAAGAGACTGCCCATCTCAAGGCCACCAATTCCTTCTAATTTTCCTGTTCGCTCACCAGCTTTTTTCCCTTAATATACTTATAATTCAAAATTACATAATTATAGATATTTTAGCTTCTTTTAAGAGTTTAGGCCATTTATAATAGCTATAAGATTTATCTTCAGATGTATAGTTGTATCTTTAATCTCAAGGTGAACTAATCATTTTAATACAATGTAAAAAAGCCTGGCGGGGGAAACAACATTACAATAGCAGCCAGAGGCCAGAGTGGAGACTTCAGAATTAAATATAAATATATATATTTATAATGTTCGACCTAAGTTTTCACTTTTTGTAAATATGTCTTCCTCCTTTTTTTCTTCCTTGAATGTATATTAACGTATTCCATGTACTTGTTTTACATTTTTCTTTTATTATATGTGAATGGTGCTTAAACCTCTTAGCCCTATGTGATACTCTATGGTGCATAAAAAAAAAAAAAAAAAAAAAATTTCTTGTATTTTCTTTTTTTTTTTTTTTTTTTTTCAAAAGTCAAAATACAAGTCAAAATTAACTATAAACATATATTATTAAAAGAAAACCAAAGACATTTTAATGAAGATTATAGTAATATGAATTTAAAACTTGTTATAAATATATATATAAATTTTGTGAGGGGAATTAAAACGTGAATTCATACTCTTTCTCTTTATAACACTTTCTAACGAAGTTGAAGAGCGATTTAAATTTCGGTTCGATTGTCTGTTTCGCTATTCGATCGCTTATTTCTGCAAATATTTTCAGAATATCTTGAAAATAATGTATGAATTTCAGGTTGCTCTACATTTACCATCGTAAATGTAGAGTGTCTCGTATAAGGATATTTCCGCTTCCACCACTATTTTCTAACAATAACCACTATTCTATTTAATCACAAAAAACTGCTGTTGAAATACGTTAAAGACTTCTGTATGGTAATAGCATTTGGAAAAAAAAAAGGGGGGGGGGATCTCATTTTTCTGTGTAACACTATCATGTGCCACAAAACTACTCTACAGCATGTTTCCTATTGAAAATGGAATAAATGACATTACTGGTTTCTGTACAGGGACTTATAAAAGAATTCCTATATATTACAGTCTATGAGAGGTATTTTTACAGCATGTTTTAATATTTTTATGATGCTCAAAATATAACGAAATCAGCACACTCAGATCAGCTCAAACTATTACCAAGATACACAAAAACACATTTCATATCGAAAATAATAATTGTTTAACTGGACTGTATAAAAATATTAAGCTACAATTGAAATTACTCAAAAAACATTTTTAACTGAGGTTTTTTTTTTTTTTTTTTTTTTTTTTTTTTTAAATCTCCTAATATACGGAATGTGTTTTACTCTATATTTCGCGTATGAAATTTTATAGAAATATACAAAGTTACACAAAAGCAATTTAATTTGTATGATATATCGTCTGCCATAATTGAAACAAATCATATAATTACATAATTAGTACTAGTGGCTTATAAACAAAGACTTAATTTTTTTCAATATCTCTTAATTTAATTATGCTCTTTTCAATATGCGATCTCTATTTTTATTTTCTCTTACCCATATATATGATAGACAAAGTATTAGTTTTTTTTTTTTTTTTTTGGTCAAATTTTTGAAATTGAGTTTTTGTTATATTTACACGTTTTGAGGTTCCCTGAATCCGAAAATCATGTTTTCAGCAGTTGGTCTGGGTGTGTGTATAGCTCAAGAGCAAATAATAGTAGGAACTCCAAACTTGGTATTCTACATCTTTATTATATAGTGATACTACACTAAACTTTTCGTTGAGATTAGGCAAAGTGTTCCTGTACAGAGCTATCCTAGATAATTCAAATACATTATCTCTATGGGCGAAATTTCACGTAAATACACCTCAAAATGGCTAATCTATCAAGGGCGATTAACGATTTCTATTGAAATCCGTCTAAAATTTAAGAATTCCAAAACTGCTTTTTTACAACCGAATTCATAAAAAAAAAGGAAAAAAAAAATCAATATTATTCTGTTAAAAGTAACTTTTGGTGTCATTAACAGATGAAATAAAAATGAATTTAAATAAATATAATATGTCTATTTATTTTGTTTTTAAAGCTATACTTAGATTTTTTAACTGCATACAGGTGAACCATAATAACGGGCAATTTCGAAGTTCTGCTTTTGATCGATTTTAAATTGAAAAAATTCAAAAACTGCTTTTTTTTATTTCCAGTACTTTGTCACGTGGGCGAAAAACGAAAAACAATTTTTCCCGACCGGAAGCCAGCATGTCTAGCACCTGGCACTGAATCTTTGATAAATGAAATAATTAAGTGTTCTGCCTGTTGCCAACTAAATTTCATACTTTAGTTAATTTAAAAAAAATCTAATTGCTGTAGAGATAAGCCATTTGCACTCTTAGATTCGGAAAAAAAATCCCCTTTCATTTGGTACCAAATTCGTAACAATCGAACTAATATTTCTAATTTATTTTCCACTTTTTCTGATTTTAACTCCGTTAAAATATCTATTTCTATGCAATTAATGCATTTTAATTAATATATCCGGAACTAATTAAAATTTTTAAATTCTGTTTTCACTATCAACTCGGGAAGGCTTCGGAGCACCAGTATGTCAAATTTTATACTTCTGCGTTCAGTAGGGGCTGAAAGTATAGATGCACAGACAAAGAGACAGACAGACAGACAGACATCTTCTTTTATTATTATATAGATTCTCATATTTTTACGTTTCCCAACTTATTTATTTCTTTGTTTAGATAAATAATTAAATACTTTATTATAATATTAATGATTATCATAATTTTTGCTTTATTTATATTTATTAAAACTAAAAATTGATTATTTTGTTACCAGTAAAGCAGACACAATTCTAATTTCAGTTCTACCCCCCCCCTTTTTTTTTCTCCCCCCAGATGTTTACCTATTTATTTATATTCAAGCTTAAGTGTGTGTCAGCTCATTTATCTATCTCTTTATTTTAGTTATATAAATAAGTACCACCATTTTTATTTTAAATATATATATATATATATTATGTATGTGTGTGAGTGTATTTTTGCTTCATTTATGGAAATATTTAAAAGTTACCAATTTTATATTGATGACGTATGGTTTTTAACTCTAATTTATTGTTATCTTTTCATCATTCAGTTGATTTTTTTAACAATATCGTTATTTATCATTAAATTTAATCTTTCTGTTCATTTATTTACTTCTAAGTTTACCTCAAGACCGTAGACAGAAAGAAATTTCGAAGGGGGTTTAAACTTTAGTACATAATGCTGAGTGTTAAAAATGTAACTCATAATTTTTGACAAATCTACAAAATTTCGATTGGGTGGGGGGTGAACCTCCCAAAAACCCTCATTCGCTCGTCCTTAATTTACCTATTTAAATATATATATATATATATATATATATATATATATATATCGTTAAAATTGAATTAAGAACATATATCTCAACAATTTATTTGTCAATTACATTTACCATTAAAATATTACCAAACTTACATTATAACCATATTCATTATAAATTTAGCATATTAAAAATTTTAGTTTTTATTGAAAGCAAATTGCTTTTTTTTTTAAATAATAATATCAATTCTTATAGATGTATCTCTCTTCTTTTATAGCAATTTCTTTTATTTTTAAAATATGTTTTATTTTTATTTTTCTATTTTAATTATCATAAATTCAATTTGAATATTTTGCCATACCTGGCCTGTTCTAATCTTGTAAGCTAGTCCCAACGCTGTTTCAAGCAAAAGTGGGTTTTGTACAGGTGGTAAGGAAGGCGGCCTCTTTCTGAAAGCATATATCCATTCAAACACTTTATCTGTCAGATATCCAGTTGCCAAACGGTACACATACATTAAGATCGAAATTATCCATTTCTTGGGCCATCTTAGCTGATCAAGAAGCTCTGCCAAGACGCTGGACATGATTCCGAAACCAAAATTTCCTCTGATATTTTGATTTCAAAACTAAACTACATTCCCGAACCAAAATATGTTTCTCTGATCTCCTACCTTTCTTTGTTGTGACGTAACGACGAGCCTCCAGCCGTTCGATGAGTTCAATCCTCTTTTAGGGGATCGTATATTAGTTGAGAATCATAATTCCAAAGTCACGAGTATTTTTAAAAACATTTAAAGTATATAAACTTTCCTCTTGCATTTGCGTTTTAAAAAATGCATAGTATGTGAGACAGAATTTCAGTTTTCATATTAAATTCAATTAATTTCATTTCCGTTGTGGATTTATTTGAGATTTCATTTCATTATTCAACGTAATCTTTAATTTTTAATGCGACTATTAAATGAAATATCAACTTTATTTCTGTTTTTATAAGTACAGCTTGCAAATACAATATGCATTTAAATACAGTAATTAACAGCAGAGTATATTATGCATAATATTATGGAAAAGTCGGAAAGCATATGGAGGGGGTCGCAGTGGTGTTTATTTTAAATGCGTTTTGTTAATTTGTCACCATTATTTTAGAGCAGTAATTTGTTAAATATTCTTATGTAAATTTTTCTTAGTACAATTTTCAATTGCTATTTTTATTATTATTTTAGAGTAGTGTTTAATAAAATAACAAAACGCACGTAAATATATCTGACCGCTGTGACCCCTGTATATGTATAATCACTAATATGTATCTATTTTTTTCTTATTTTTGTACTTATCATAATATTTCATGTAGTTTTTCTTTGTAATTAATACCATTAACCAATAAAAGAATGTATATTTTTTATGGCATTATTATCGGTAACATCAAAATTTGAATTATCAACAAAAAATTAATTAATTTATCAATTAATTAAAAATCATCGTTAAGTAGCATTTGCACTTTTTTGAAATTAAAAGTATTGAAATGTTTATTTTGTTAGGCATATAAAGAGGTTTATTATACTTATCAGAAATAAATAAATAAAAAATCTGTGTGTAATATTTAAGACTCTTTCATAGCTTTCTTACAGTCATAAAATGACGTATAAAGGAGAAGATGTATAATCGAATTTTCAATAAACACACACACAATTTTTACTCTTACAAATTTAATTCTGTGCGAATGCAATTTTATTTTATTTATTTATTTATATATTTTTAAGAATGTTAATTTATTATTTAATAGTATAGAAAATTATAAATAAGTTTTAAAATTAAAGTGTTTATAATAAAAGTCGGAAAAACAACATCTCAATTAAATACCTTAAGTAGTAATTATGATTATTAGCCTGAGTACAAATATATTTATCTTGAGTATTAATAGAAGATGTATAATCGAATTTTCAATAAACACACACACAATTTTTACTCATACAAATTTAACTCTATACCAATTTCATTTCATTTCATTTCATTTTTTTTTTTTTTTTTTAAGAATGTTAATTTATTATTTAATAGTACAGAAAATAATAAATAAGTCTTAAAATAAAAGTGCTTATAATAAAAGTCGGAAAAACAACATCTCAATTACATACCTTAAGAACTAATTATGATTGTTAGCCTGAGTACAAATGTATTAAACTTGAGCATTAATAGAAGATGTATAATCGAATTTTCAATAAACACACACACAATTTTTACTCTGACAAATTTAACTCTGTACCAATGCAATTTTATTTTATTTTATTTTATTTATTTATTATTTTTTTTTAAAGAATGTTAATTTATTATTTCGTAGTATAGAAAATAATAAATAAGTCTTAAAGTAAAACTGTTTACAATAAAAATCGGAGCAATAACATCTCAATTACACACCTAAGTACTAATTATGATTGTTAGCCTGAGTACAAATGTATTTATTTTGAGTATTAATATAACATGCATTGCATATTTTAAGTACTGAATAGTAAACAGTTTATATTCATGCTGGTAGACATTTAAAAATATAAAAGATTTAATAATCGATTAGTACTGATTATCTGTGAGTTTTGAATACAGCTTATAAGTCGAATTAAGTTTTTTGGATGTTTTTCCTTTAGTTATGACATGAAGAAAAAAAAAAAAACTTTCTGCCGAAATTTAGAGATTTAATAACGGAAAAAAAAATTAAATAAAAAATGTTGATCAGTGTGAGGTTTTGCTGTGCAGTCGTTGAAGTATTTGAGTAGGATAAAATGCGTATTAATTCTATTACTTCATATCTTCTGTCGATATCCATACAGTCAAAAACAAACTACTCAAACAAAAAATACCCTGGAAACAAAACAAAACAAATGTAAACGAATTAACAAATTAAAAGAAAAATGAGGGAAATACCGAAACTCCGGAGCTATTTTTCTTTTATCTGAATGGAGTAACAATATGAGTTTTAGATTATGATAGTAGTTCATGTTCATAAGCAACGTCGTTTATTGTCGGTAGCTACTTATCCAAAGAATTTATTTATTTATTTTAAATTATCGCTATTTCATGTTTTAAGAGGTAATTAACAAGAAAAAAAAAAAAAAAAAAAGAAAAGAAAAGAAAAGAAAAGAAAAGAAAGAAAGAAAGAAACTGTCCTAAATGGAATTTAATTTTGTACACGAGTTCTATTTTTACAGACAATTTCCTCTTTACGTATTCGTAAATTCTTAGATTCTGTAATAGATTATTTCTTATTATGCAAAATTCAAAGTGTTAAGTAGTACAACTCCCCCCCCCCCTCCCTTTTCTGAAATAAAAGAAATTGGATTTTGAAGATTAAGAAGAAAACTTCGAGTTTTAAATAAGCAGAAAAAAAATATATAACCGATATTTGCATCGTATAAACGAAGCATATTTGTATTAAAATGAATAGACATGAATTGGGACTACACTAGATCAGCGTATAAAAGTAACAGGCGTATAAATGATAAACGTATTAATGGTGTTTTATTTATTTTAATCTTAATCATTCAGAATGTAAAACAAATCTTTAAATAAAGCGCGTAATTTTTCTTCTTTGTATTTATTTGGTCTACAATTATACATACAAGATCTATAATCATCAGAGTATCTCGTCTGAGAACCTATTGCATGCTTTCTTGAGACCGATCAATCCATATAGTAGGTCCAGAAATGCCCAATCAGCAATCGCTATCCTTTCCTTATTATACTGAAAGAAAAAGGTTAAACATTTTTGATGCACTAAACAATAATATAATTGAGTGTTGGCTCCTATTCATTATATGTTATTTTAACATCTTCATGAAACATTTTTTTGAAAAGTTTTTCAGTCTTGGGGGAAAAAATTAATCTTTCTTTTTTTTTTTTTTTTTAATTATTATTTTACTCAAAGATGCATAATTTTTAAAACGCTATTGTAGATAAACAAAATGTTTAAATAGCGTATTATACACTATTTAAACTCCCTGTAGTAACTTAATTTAGTTTTTCATTTTCCTTTGAAAGATATATTTCAATAACCTTTAAGATTGTAAGAATAATTAGCTAGAATAACTATGTAGTTTATTGCAAAATATGTGAAAAATATTGTACTTATGAAATTGCAATCTTGTGAATTAGATTAGCAGAGCATAACTGAGAGAGCAGTAAATAAATAAATTGAAATGTATACAGTAACCGCCGCTTAATAAATTCACTGGTTAATAAAATCAACCGCTTAATCTGATCAAATTGCCAGGACCGGAATCAAATCAAGAGAAACTACTTTTAAAACCGCCGCTTAATAAAATCAGCATCGCCAGTTAATAAACTCAAAAGTATGTCTTCAGCAGCCAAAAATATTACTTATGCACACTCTAAAAAATTTTTAATTTACAATGTGATTTTTTTTTCTTTCTTCTATATTCAATAGAAGAAAGTATTGGATTTGTGAAATTTTTAACTTCCGGCTTTCGACAGAGTTACACGTTTTAAGAAGTCCAGAACGCGATTTGACCATTTTTAGAAAATGTCTGTGCGTGTGTGAGACGAAAATTTTGTGGCGACTGTATCATAAGAACTACTGCAGAGAATTGGATATAAATTTTTATGTCAACTTTTGGTTCTTTTTTTCTTTCTCTTTTTAAATAAAAAAATAAATTAAAGCACAACAATCCCTTCGTTATCACTCAATGCCGCAAATTTTACACACTTGCAACATAGTTACAAATTAAACACGCTTCATAACTTATCCCCGTAACAAGTTCAAGGAACGCATTCTTCAAAGCTCGGTAATAAGTTACAAATTTGATTTGAGTTGCAAGCGATATACATATACATATATATTAATTATTAAACGACAATTTCTTGTTCTTATTACTATAAATCAAGAGGTATAAAAGGAACGATTTTAAATTTATTTAAAAAAAAAAAAAAAAAAAAAAAAAAAGCGTGAACTTTTGGTAAAGGAATGATGATTTTCCTTAAAGGAAATCGTATAGGAACTTGGAATGCGTTTAATTTATTTATATCGAAGGAACAATTTATTATTTATCTATCAAAAATTAATTAATATTGTTTACTAACTCCATTATTACCTTTTGAAATTTCTTTCCAAATTCAGGGAAGTAATAGCTTTCCTTGAGTGCAGGAACGTTCGCCGGATATAAAAATTAGCCGCTTCATAAAATCACTTTGGCTCAGGACGGATGTGATTTTAATAAGCGGCGAGAACTGTTTATATATATATATATATCGGCTGAAATATTGCATTTTGTTAAATGATTTATTTTGCTTTTAGAAGTGATTTTTCTTTTAAGATATAAATATTTTTAGATATTTAAAGGTAAATTATTTGAGCTAAAACAAAAAATCAGGAACTAAAATATCAAGAACCCCTGGGCTGAGGAACAGTCGACCGGCTCGTTAATCAAGGCTTGATTGAATGTATAATTCGATTAGTGTGGTAGTAACGCGGAAACAATTAATGCCATTTATCAAAGGATATCTTTTGTATTTATGGAATTCCTATAAATGTTTTTCTGTACAAAACTGTTTTGCGATAGAAGCAACATACGAAATAAAATAATAATAGTAATAATAATAACTTTGTATAAACACCATAAATTGAAAAAAAAATAGCAACAATTATTTTCCTGTCAAAATAATACCACGACTTTTCCTCAAGCGAATATTTATTTTATTTTATTTATTTATTTATTTGTGGGTGTGTGCGAGCGTTGCCGCTTTGCTGCACGCGCTCTGTTCGCCTGATGAAGGATCGTGATATTATTTCAATCCAAAACAATTCTTACGATTTTTTTTTTTTTTTTACAGTGAATGGTATTTACACACCAGTACTCCGGTGCATTTTTAACTGCTTCACAACATACGAAATACTTTGCAGTTTAATTTCAAGGTTCTATATAAATAACTCTTTCAAAATCTGAATTCTAACTACTTTTGCAAATGTTTACTAAATGTTTACTTTCTCCCCTGTTTCATGAACCGTTTCTAGAGTTCAAGGACATTGTTACGGTGTTCGGTTGTCTGGGAAACACAAATCTTGTTATGCGAGGTAATTTGTGAATGAAAGCAAAGGGAATTCTTCTGACCGACATAACTCAAGCTCAAGAGATTTGCAAAATTAAAGTTATTTAGTTTTAGTTTGACAAAATTAGAGCATCAGTAGACTATCATGCAACTAATTTATATTTCTATTTTATTTAAAAAAAAAATATATATATATCACAGTTTCTGCGTCTAACAAGGAAACATTCAAAAGGTATCGTCTTCAAAAAATATTGAAAAAAGACGAAAAAAAAAAAAAAAAATATATATATATATATATACATATATATTACATGTGATTCTACTCTTCATAAAACACCAGAAAATGAAAAAAATTATCGGCTGAAATAAATTCCTGCGACCACAAAAAATTATCAAAATTAAGCATTTTTGGCGATTTAGTGCTGTTAGGCGATAAGTTTGCTAGCACCGAGATTGCCATGTACGAACAGAACCGTGTTTTGCTTCTCCGTCAAATACTCAAAATCAATCGGCTAACAGTGTGAAATCACCAAATATGCTTAATTTTGACAATATTTTGTGGTTGCTTTAATTCATTTCAGCCGATAATTTTTTTCACTTTCTGGTGTTTTATGAAGAGTAGAATCACATATATATTTTTTAAATATTTTTTGAAGACGACACCTTTTGAATGTTTCCTTGTAAGTATCGTTACGAATGATTGCTTCTATTATAAAAGAATCATTCTCGAAACGTCAGTGAGAATCAAATACTGTTTGGTGTGCCTCAAAGCTTTGTACTCGCTTTGTATGTGTATGAGTGTGAGTATCTTGATAGTGATAGTTGTTGCAAAAAAACCTTCCGATTTAACTAAAATTTGATACAAACATTTGCAAGTAAAGGAGTGGGAATTAGCTGTATAGTTGATGGATATATGGAACGTTTATGATTCAAGTACACAAAAAAATGTTCATGCTTTACGGTCTATGAACTTAAAGGCCACTATTTCTTTATGTTCATTTTCGGTAGTATTAAAAAGGAATTGCGTAAAGGAAATAAAATAAACATATCAAGGTGTTGAGGGGGTTATTCCTCTCATACCAATATATATTTCGTTATCAAAAGGAGTAATCTTTCAGAGTAATAATAATAATAGAATGTTTTAAAAATCAAGACGATATTTGTAACTGGACTACGACCACAAGCCACTAAGTAATGAATAGGATTGCTATTAAGCGGATTCTAAATTAACGTGAATATAAGTGGATTCGACAATATTCATTTTCGAAAAAAAAAAAAAAAAAAAAGATTGGATGAAAATGTTTGTCGAACGAGGTTACTTCCTGGAAATTTTTCGAATAATTGTACTTGTTATTTCTATAATTAATTTAGTGTATTTTTAAAGATAATATTTTAAACAACATGTGGGATTATTAGCAATGCGACTTCCAAATTTATTTGTTTTGTACCTATTTATTAGGCATATTTTACATGCATCGTGATAAATTTTCACATATCAGGGCAGGTTAAAAGAACATCTATTTTGGCATTACCCAGTTCGATATCAAACATTCATTCTAACCTAGAATAGGGAAGTGTCTTCTATGATTAAGAAATACAGTTTTAAGATGGCATTGTAACGTTATTCTGCCTACTTGTTCCTAAATAGACAAAAATAAATAAATAAATAAATAAATGTAATTATACTTGATTAAAACTACTATGTTTTGACTTGCACAAAAATTTCTTCTATAGACCCCTATACAAATTTCTGCAATGGAAATTATTTATTAACGTTAGTATTTAAGAAAATTATTTTCCGTGATGAATGCGGATGATTTTCATCTCAGAGAAGTATAAAGCTAAATTTCCAAAGAAAGTCAATTTTATGCATTTATAAATCTTTAAAATATTTTAAAAAATATATCTGAAAAAAATGTATTTTTTTTTTTTTTTCCTTTTAACTATAACATTGCTCCAAATTATTACAGATCTATGGCTCAATCATTTGTTTCAAAAGTATTGACGATTCCTTTTGAAAAACATTCGCACCGATAATTTACAACCCTCAAGGGGTGGGGTGGGGTGGGGGCAGCGATGCAATACAATTTTTTTTCATGGATTGCTATTACTGTTATAAATAACATTTTGAATTGCACTATAATTAGTTAAAAATAACCTTCAGTGTGCATATTTATACGAAAATTCGTCCTGTACTATACCATATTAAAATTAAAAAAAAAAAAAAAAAAAAAAAAAAAAAAATGGGACGACGACATTAAATCTTGAGATATGTGCACCAAGAATTTGCTGCCGGATTATAAGTTTCTGGATTATCGATGCTTCACTGTACGTTAATTGTACAATTTCATGTATTTCAAATGATCTGATGTACAGTAGCAATCACGATTTTATTTTAAAAATTTATTCATAAAAATAAAACACAGTTGAGTTAGAAAAGGAAAAAAAAAAACTAGGGGATTTAGGTCAGATATTTTTAACCATTAGTAAAATTTTGTGCCCCTCAGAAATTTCGTGCCCAGGGCACGAGCCCCGGGTGCCCGTGCGATAATCAGGCCCTGCAAACACACATTTATGTCAAGATACAATAAATATAAACTTGTATGGAATTCTGTGCATTTGTTTTTGATTTAGAGCTAGCACAAAACTTTTATCACATTCAGACAGACATTTCCTAAAAATGGTCAAATCTGGTTCTGGATCTTTCAAAACGTGTACATCTATCGAAAACCGGAAGTCGAAAATATTTAAGAATCCAAAATTCTTATATATATAAATCAGTACAAAAACCCTTAACGGGTTAAAAGTTTGTGACGCAGCTACTTTATCACTATAAGAATTTGAAATATGGGTCTTAAAAATAATGATATCAAGTTTTAAGTGACGCTCTTCTATTAGTTAAAATATACATAGATTTTCTTATTTGATCATTCGCTTTTTTCTTTTATTTATATTTACAATGCAAACATAATATTTTTAACTTCAAGATAAGACAAATATATAAAATATACTCACTGATGCTTTTTCATTTTCATTTCAATTTCAAAATAACAGTTTTAAAAGGAATGATATAAAAATTCCAGTCACGCCTCGGTGTCATTTTAAAAGATTTGTTTTTAGATTCCATTAAAATTACCTTTGTTTTGTCTGATAAAGTATATTTACACATTCAAACAGTGCTTTTAATTTTTAAATATGCTGTCAAATAATCACACTTTCACTGAGTTTGCATTATAAATAAAAATTATTTATTTCAATAAATCGATTTGTCTTTTGCGTCACGCTATCCAAAACTGTGAGTAAAATATATGGAAATGTTATTTTGTATCATAGTATCCAACTAAGTGAGAATTTCTGCAAAGAGACAGTGTGATGCAAAGAAAACATTTGCACAAATTTTACTTGCAGTTTTGGATAGCGTGACGCAAAAGACAAATCGATTTATTGAAATAAATAATTTTTATTTATAATGCAAACTCAGTGAAAGTGTGATTATTTGACAGCATATTTAAAAATTAAAAGCACTGTTTGAATGTGTAAATATACTTTATCAGACAAAACAAAGGTAATTTTAATGGAATCTAAAAACAAATCTTTTAAAATGACACCGAGGCGTGACTGGAATTTTTATATCATTCCTTTTAAAACTGTTATTTTGAAATTGAAATGAAAATGAAAAAGCATCAGTGAGTATATTTTATATATTTGTCTTATCTTGAAGTTAAAAATATTATGTTTGCATTGTAAATATAAATAAAAGAAAAAAGCGAATGATCAAATAAGAAAATCTATGTATATTTTAACTAATAGAAGAGCGTCACTTAAAACTTGATATCATTATTTTTAAGACCCATATTTCAAATTCTTATAGTGATAAAGTAGCTGCGTCACAAACTTTTAACCCGTTAAGGGTTTTTGTACTGATATCATTACTTTTTAGAGGTTATTGATCAAAAAATTAAAACGAGTCGTTCCGGCTCATAGGAAGGTTAGGTTGATTTATCTTTTCTTATGAAGATGCCACCATCTTTTTTCAAAATGATAGCTACAATTTATTAATGAACTTGGTAGATTTATTAAAGAGGTCTATTTACATATGGAGTTTTAAGCAAATCGGTTCAAAAGTTATTGTGATAATTTTCAAGTGGCCACCATTTAGAAACAAAGGACAGAGTGACTGAGATGCCCAGTGAACTTATCAAAGATATTTGAATATGTCAACTGTGCAAATGCGATTCAAACTGATTCCATATTACAAAAGTTATTGTAATAAAAAATTTTTAAGTGGCCGCCACTTGGAAACAAAATGGTGGAGCAAGTTGCCTAGCAAACTTTTCCAAGATATTTAAACTGTATTAAATTCACTCCCCAACTTTGATCTGAACCCAGTGGCGCCGATTATGTGGGGGCTTGAGCCCCCCCAGAAAATTTTCTGTAAGGGATCAGCCCCCCCCAGAAATTTTGAATACTGATTCTCTATTAAACAAGAAATTCTTTCCTCTATTTCTTATTTAGTTTCTTACCAAAATCATAGCTGTAAAATAAGGTTGTTGCAATTGAAAATGGACATAAATCGACTAAGAAAAAAAGAAAGAAAAACAAGAGAGGCTGAAAGTCTCTGTATGGGGCGCGGGGTGAGTTCAGAGGAAGATGATTCCCTTTACTGTGCTACACTTATAGTTTGTGCATGAGGAGCAAAAGTTTTCAGAAACATCGATGCAAAGTAATATAACTATTTTTACAAAAGTTACTGCCATATAAATTCGATTTACATAAACTAAATGGCAAAGATTATGATGGCATTTTCAGGTCCAGTTTTGGGGCCCTTTGCTACTCAGAGCCCCTGGCACGTGCCCCTGTGTTAATCAGGCTGTTGTTTGTGTGTGCATATGTTCTTTTCCTTGGGTAAGCCTGTGTACATTATTACACCATATTTGATGACCTTGTATTAGAAATGTGATGCCCCCCACCCTCAAAAAATAATCTTGGCTACGGCCTTGGTTCGAGCCCCCCCAGAAATTTTTCAAAGTCGGCGCTGCTGTCTGAACCAGTTTAGTATTCTAAAAGTTATCGTTGTGGCATATTTTCAAGTAGCAGCCTGATTTCAAGTGGCTGCAACTTGGAAACTAGATAAATGTTGGAACAAAATTCATCCAAGATATTTGTGTGATAAGTTCAATGTCCAACTTAAATTGATTCAGTATTTCAAAAGATGAGAAAATTGCATATATTTCGGTAATCAGATGCAAAAATTATGTAATCAGAAAACATACGCCAAAAAAAGGCATAAATCTCGCTGATTTTTGACTCAATATATGTATTTAACATCTGTGATATCACTTTTCAGAAATAGCACGAATTTCGTCCATTATAGCAGCGAAAATATTTGCCTATCTTTATTTAGTGAAAAAGAGAAACAATCGCTATTTGAGCAATTAGCCATGATAAAGGTAAATTTTGTTAATAAGACATGAAACGATGGATTTCGACCCAGTGGCAGAAACACCGCAACATAGTTACGGACACAGAAAAGCGGCTTGCAGACAGTGTTTGTCTGCAACTTTCGAATAACAATTCACTTAAAAAAAACTTCTGTATAAAAACTAAAACTAATACTTTTATTATTTATAATTATCTATATTGTGTTGTGTCAAACATTGCTATAAAATATTTAATTGAATGAGATGAATTGAATGAGTACACACAATTGTTTATACTATATTGTCCTGCAGTAAAATTGTATTCGTGTATTGTTGCACGATATCACCTGATGTTACCCCCCCCCCCCCAATCACCTTTCAGGCTTTTTGAGTGTAAGCCATTTTCACCACTGATTAACACAAATTTTGCAGACAGATTATGAAATTTTAAAAGCCTGTCACAGACAGCTACGAAACTTTCTGCCACTGGGGATTTCGATAATTCACTGCAAAAATATTATGTTGTTTTGTAATGAATTAACAGCTTATTTCGTACTTTGAAAGATTAAAAGTAAATGTTATCGGTTAAACGATCCCGTATTGTAGATAGACTTTTGTGTTGCGTATTTCTGCAATGTATAAATAATAAAAAAAGTAATTTCATTATTGTTTTGTGAAATAATCTCATATCTCAGCAATCATTTTTTAAAAACATACAAAATTTAATAATTAGCAGTGAAATTCCAGTGGCAGAAAGTTTTGTAGCTGTGTGCGACAGGCTTTTAAAATTTCAAAATCTGTCTGCGAAATTTGCCTGTAATCAGGGATGAGAACGGCTTACACTCAAAAAGCCTGAAGCTGATAGCAGCAATCTTTGGGGGAGAGAGCTTAACAATAGTGGTGATCTCGTGCAACAATACACAAATACAATTTTACTACAGAACTATAGTAATAAACAATTATAAAATAATAAGTTGAACTCATTCAATTAAATATTTATAGCAATGTTTGACACAACACAGTATAAATAACAAAAGTATTAGTTTTGATACAGAAATTTTTATAAGTGAATTATGAAGTGGAGGAGAAGTTTTGGAGCAGTTTTAAAAGAAATTAGCACTTTTCTATGTCCCCGTAGAATCTTAGTAACAGGGGAAAAGAATACGCATATGCTGTCTATCAAGGGAGATATAGGCTGCTTAGGTCGCCGTTGTTAAGTACTGTTTTGTGTGTTCCTACCAAGGCACCTATATGGGGGCTCTAGAGTTCCTACCAAAGAGCATCTAAGACGTCATACATGGGTAGCGCATTGTCGCAGGCGAAAAATGTCCGTAAATTGCAGACAAAGACTGTCTGAAAGTTGTGGGCAATTTTTTTTATTAGTACAGAGACAGACAAAGAGTGTTCGAAAGTTACGGACTAATTGTTTTATTAGTGCAGACAAAAACTGTCTGCAAGCATTTATTCTGTGTCCGCGACTATGTCACCGTGTCACGGTGTTTCTGCCACTGGGGTGAAATAATAGTCTATATTAGCAATTAGTTGCTCTTGCATAATTTTAAAAAATAAGCGGTAAAATGATTGATTCCATATTTCAGCAAATTTATTGCATACATCGGATATTGTCTTTGCAAAAAAGGGCGAATTTCATTGATTAACATAGAGATAAAGCCTATTTCAGCAAACAATTAGGATTAAAATAACCTTATTAAGCAACGGCGAAATGATTGCGTGTTTCAATAATCAGCCACAAAACATCGTGAATTTCAGAAATCACCTTTGAAAAGATTTCAAATTTTATCGATTAACGCCGAATTAATATCGTATTTTAGCAATTAGTTGCACTTAAGCATAAATTTTTGACAGTTAATAGTAAAATGATCCCGTATTTCCGAATTAGGCTGCAAAATTATTGCATATTTCGGGATTCAGCTTTGAGAAAAGCATAAATTTCATAGATTAGCGGCGAAATAATTGAGTATTTGGAGATTAAACTTTATAAAGAATACGAATTTCATCGATTAGGCGCAAAATAATACAGTGAATTTTATTAGTTAGCAGAGATATAATAGCGGTATTTGGGAATTAAATGTAAATTTTAACTATAAAAATTGACACCATAGTTAGCGGTGAAAATAATCCCGTATTTTCGAAATCAGCTGCAAAATTATTGTGTATTTCAGCATTCAGCTTTGAGAACAAAGTGCAAATTACGTCTATTATCGACGAAATAATTGAGTATTTGGGACATTTAACTTAAAAAACGCAGAAACTTTATTAATTAGCGATGAAAAAAATTATGCATTTTAGCAATCAATTGTAAAATTATCGCGAATTTTGGAAATCAGTCTTGAAATATGTGAATTTTATCGATAACTGGTGAAATTATAGCATATTTTAACAAGTGGTTGTGACTATATGTATAAATATTGTTAATTTCACATTTATTTTTGCACATGCTGTGCAGTTTTTTTTTTTTTTTTAATAATAATGTATAGACCTTAAAAAAAAAAAAAAAAAAAAAAAAAGATGATACCTATATGTACCAGATTGAACAAATATCGAGAGAGAAAAATAGATACCTACCATTCCTTATAGAATGTGTAATTTAATTATTTATGGGGGAAAATTCTTAGGGAATCTACATATTTAAAGCCTGCAACAACTTAAAAATATTATTGTAGATTACAATTTAAAAATTTTTAAATAAAATTATCTAAAAAATAAATATTTAGAAATTATTTAAGTAAAAATTCTTAAATTGCAAATTAGAAGTATTTTGCAACAAATATTTCACTGGCTCCTAATTATTTTAATTATACTTTTATGAAATTTCAGTTCTTTTGGTCAGTAGATTTTGAGCTACACTAAAAAACTAATATCACCAAGAGATTTAAGATTGAAAAAAAAAAAAAACATTAAAAAACTCAAAAGTCCCAATAAGTATAATTGCTAAGCATATTGACTAAATTACTTCAAATTTAGTATCCAGTTGTAAAATTTTCTCCAGGATCTAAAAGTCAAAATTGTGTATTCGTTGGAAATATAAATTTTAACATCGTTGCACACTATTCGAAAATCTGACTTCCAAACAGGGTTGTTGATTTTTTTTATTTTTTTCAAAAAAATCGATTTTTTTTATTTAAATCAAGATTTAATTGATTTTTATTATGTATTCATACATTATTGTACAACATTTGTTTTTTATTATGTGTATATATATGCACAATATCCACACTATCAATCATTTTACTTAAATTATAAAAATATAAATAATATTCTATTTCTATAGAAAAAATCCATGTAGGCATTTATTACCAACATTTTTATTCAACATAATATCTTCATAATAAGAAGTAATTGTATAACAATCATAAATGCGGTAGTATGAGCCACTCAACTTCAGACTTTGACTTTGTAGCTACAATAATGTATTGAAATAAAGCAAAATTTTACTCACACTATTGAACACATAAAATAATTTTGGAAAAGGATAATTTAGTAGGAAATATGACATATAACTGAAGCAATGTATTAAGAGAAAAAAATCTTTACTCATAGTTTCTAATCAAAATTTTAAAAAAAATAAGGAATTAGGGAAGATAAAAAAAAAAAAAAAAAAAGATATCCTAAAAAATTTTTACTTAGGTTTAACAAATATCATTTGAATCAAGAAAATTTTTTCACACTTTACCCATTAACAATATTCATATTTTCATTACCATTTTAATACTTTCACTTTTTTTTTTAAATCTTTTTTTTTACATTTAGTGGGTACAATTCATTAAAACAAGCAGTGACAGCAGCCTCGAATTGTATTTAATTGATTATATGTAGTTAAATTAAAATGTTATTATTTTTTAAAAACTTTTTGGAGCCTGCAGGGCTTTTTAAACAGTACAATGTAAACAATGCTATTATTTTTTAAATATCATATGAGCCAATGCTAAATGACATAAACTGGTATAAGAGCTAAATAAATAAGGAAATATTTTCTTTTTTAAATGTTTTTAGAAATTGCAGAAGTAGGAATTTCATAGTAAATATTAAATAATACATTGGGAAATTGAGAACTAAAAACTTTAAAATATATCCTTAAAGTGTTTGAGATAAATGAAGGCGGTAAAAACTGATAAAACCCGTTACACCATTGCACAGTAAGTATTATGCCAACCCTGTGGCAACTTGTACCGCTAAAACGCTCTAGAGTGATCCCTGGTAGCAGGAGTTGTTTATATTTAATGTCTACGGATATTCCACCTCCTTCCATGACTTAGCGGTAAGGTATATCTATATAGTTTTATTTTCTTAAAACTTACAATTAGTTTTTCATAAAATGTAATTACATGTTTCGTCTGTTATGAAGAACAAAAATGTTGTCAAATATAAACAAACCAGTGTTTCCACTACAGTCGCTTTTTATGCAAAATGCTATACAGTTATCCAAAATATGATCACACATTTATACTAAAAAATTACATTAAACTAAATTAGTACTATTTTACATTTAATAAAAAAAATCTTTCACAAAAAAGTCACAATAGACAATTTGCACGTTTTCGGATTTTATTCTAATAGAAAATGAAAAGGTAAGAAAATAAATACATACATATTCATTACATGAATAATAATAAATACACAATAAATACATACATTTTCTTTATTTGAAATCTAATGTCTGATTTATAACAATTTTAACATCGCACTATTTACTGTACAGAGAAAACGCAGTATAATATATCGTGACGTCACTCTTTATGACAACAAACTAAAGTAATCGTTGTTTACATTTGATTTCATGCTTTGCTTTGCTTCTTGAATCAGTGAAATAGGTTTTCTATGATATAATAATGACTGATATTAAAAAATTGTAGTATAAATATTGTATTATTTGTATTGTACCATTTTGCACTAATACAACACACAACAGCTAACGCTTCTCAAAAGTTATTTTTTAGCGTTCCACAGGATCCTATGAAACGAAAACATTGGACAACCGCCATGAAAAGAAAACATTTGAAAATGATGATAATGATATTGAATGATTCTAAGATGAAAAAGAAATGCTCAGAAATCACATAAACGATTAATAATCACGAAAGTTAAAACAAATTGCTGCTTACTAACCAGGCTAACAGAATGTAAACATTGAAGCATCATAAACTGTGACGTCAGGCAGCCTTTTGAAGTCACGTGATTTTTGGTTAATTTTAAAATTATTTTTTAAATTAATGAGAACTTTTTTTGCATTTTTAATAAACTTTTTGAAATTTATGGGCCTAAAACTACCATAAGAATAGGATTTTGTTCAAATCCCCCATGTGTGCAAATTCCTCATTCAGGATGAACTTTTTTCATTGTGATTTCGGACAAATTGTGAAAATAGTTTTCAGTTGCATAAATTTGGTAAGAAATGAAATTATAAACAAACTGTCACTAAACAGTGTGAGCAATCTATTAATGATAAATAATGCAGGCCTTGAAAGTGGGTTTAATTTTTAAGATGCATTTGTACAATTAACTGCTATGGGGGAAAAAAAGAAGAAGAAAAAGAAAACTAAGTAAGAAAGCTTTTGATAAGTTTTATTTAGCTTATTTTTGGAATAGCTTTACTATAAGGCGCCCATCGCTGTTGCTGATGTACATCTCACTGAATGAGTCGATTACTGCAAATCGATATTCTGAATCATTACAAAACATCAAAAATACATTTCAAGAAAATAAATTACTGTTTCACTCTGGTGCTTGTTTTGAAATTCACTGAAATAAATTAAGCATATTTTAAAGATTAATAAAATATTTAAAACAGTAATAGAAATTTGAGCTATTTCACCACAAAAAAAAAAAAAAAAAAATTTCAGAGAGCTTTCAAGCTTTAACACATAAAATTCAGCATTATAAATGATGTATAATCTAAAATAACTTGAAGATTTGCCCCAAAATTTCAAAATTACAGCCTTGCATGAATCTGAAAATGCATGAAAATCTGTACAGAAGCAATCACAAAACAAACAAAAAATAAATAAAATCACTGGATGCAGCTAATTTGTCATGCACGAATCTGAAAATTCATGCTACAGCGGTCAGTATCCCAATATTAAGACTAAAACAATATCACTGGATACCCCTAAGTCATAGCACATGAATCAGAAAATGCATAAAAAATCTGTACTACAGTGGTCACTATCCCGATATTAAAACAAAAAAAAACATCACTGGATACTCCTAATTCATGGCACATGAATAAGAAAATGCATGAAAATCTATACTGCATCAATTACTAGAATACACTTTTTTCCCCTAAATAATTCCATTTATTAAAAAGTAAAATAAAATAATAAAATACACTCAAAAAATTAATTTTTATACCTCAAAAACGCATTAAAAAGAAAAATCATTCAGCTGGGCCGCATTACAATAAACACACGCGCGCGGCTGGCACAAAAAGAAAAACAAAGTTCCAAGACAGTTAAATGAAGTACCGATACAAAAAAGTTACTATTAAAAAGTGTCGATACACTGAATCTCATCACAGCATCATGAATCGCCAACAGGTACCCTATAGTAAAGCTTAGCCTTATTTTCTTTATACTGCTTGTGCTGCATTATTATATTTAGAGTAGAGTACAGTATAAGCTTGATACAGGGTTGCCACTCAAACAGGAGAATGAAATTCCCTGACTTTTAAAAGGTTTTCCAGGTATATTCTAAAAAAATTTCAGTCTAACCGTATATTGAGCATTGACTGTGTTGAGGGCAAAATAATTAACGTCCCACTTGTAAACACAAAATTTACATATGACAAAAGTTGCATATAATGATAGCATTTGTCGCTTATAAGCGAGATAAGAAATTCCTTACATGAGCAAAAGAGAAGGGTGGGGGTGTTTAAAAAAAATAGCAGAAGCTAATGGAGAAAAAAAAAGGGGGGGGGGGAGGGGAAATGACCGTGCATTGGCAGATTTTTCTTTTCACTGACTTTTATAGTCAATTTTCAAATTCCCTGACTATTCCAGGTTCTCCAGGTAGCGTGGCAACCCTGTTGATATAAAGTAGTTTTCATACTACCTTAGCTATATCCGTCAAAAGCATTATAAATGATTATTATGATACACAACTAAGACATTCAAATTCATTTAAAATTTAACAATATTGTATTAATACAGTATATATTGTATCAATACAGTATTAATACAATAATGTATTAATACAGTACATACAACATTTCCTAATTACCCATTACACTAGACTTGTGATGTATCTAATTAAGGCTGTAAATCAGTCAGATAGCTCCCTTTCTCCCTTCCCATGTTATCATATATATATAGGATTTTTGTTGTTTCGTTTTACAAGGCTGTATCATTCAAAAATAAAGTTTTTCGTAATCTGTTTTTTGAAAAGAATAATACAGCTATTTTATTCCAATAAATAAATTTTTGACTGTAATCGAAGTATCTCTTAGTATCTCGATTAGTTAGGATCTCTAATCAAAACATTTAAATTTATTTTTCCAAAAATTGCTAAGCTAAAAGGTGACATATTACGAATAATAACAACATAATTAAAGTAATAATAAACATAATAAAGAATTCGAAAACTTGTTTAATTATCATATTACAGAAAACTGAGTAACATTTTGCGAAAAAAGCGACTATAAAAAATGTAAACAATGGTTTGTTTACAAATAACAATACTTCCGTGCAATCAGACGAAGCCTATAATTACATATACGTAAAATTATAAGCAAGTTTTAAGAATATAAAATTATAAAACACTTACCACTAAATCATGCAAGTAGGTGGAATTTTTGAATAAATATTTTAATTCCCCATTGAAAATAATAATGTAAAAATCACTGCTCACACTCTCGCTCTCATATCTCAGTGTTATTTTAATTTAATAAAAATTATGATTAACACGTTCACGCCGGCGTGGTACACCGGTGGGTCACAGCAAAAGTATCCGAGCACTACCAATATTTGTCTAAATCATGCAAAATTTCGTATTAATTCCAATTTCCAATCAACAAATTAAACAAAAACACCGCGGCGCGGACGAATACAGGGAAAGCAATTAGCTTAGCGTCTACAGGATGTACGCATCCGTATGATGTACGCATGCGCTCCAAAGACCATGGACCATGGTATAAATTTGTGTGCATGAGGGATTTATTAAACGTTTTCGCTTTAAAAATATTTTTAATTCATTATGAATAATGATGACATAGAATATCTATAATTAAAAAATTCTTCATTTATTTTAAATATTATCTAAATACTTTTTTGACGAAATGGGAAATCTTAAAATTAAAATTATATTCTTCATAACAAAAATTTATTGACTGCATTCACGTTGGTCAGCCAACCAACGTGTCTTGAAAGTAAGAACCGAATTACGACATTTTTGCCGAATAAAAGCATGCATTTTGGCGGAGTAATATAGTTCTATTTTCAAAGCAACTTTTACAAAAAACAAGAGTTTTCCTGAAAAAAACAAAAACGTTACTCGATTCAGAAAGATCCCATTAACAACATATATTAATTAAATTAAAATCGTTCGTGCGGTTTTAGAGATATTTTTTCATGAATTTAGTTCATTACATCCTTACACCTCACGTTTTTCCTTTTTGGCTTTAAATTGAGATTCAGATCTTAAAACATACTGCATGTAGGAACGTAAAATTTTCAGGATAGATTAAGACCGACGATAAAAGATTATTTTGAAAATATCAGAACAAAATAAGGCATATTTGCTGAGATATTAAGTGTCGGCTTTTACAAATCTCTTTGATGTCAGACTAGGCGTATATATGAGTTCGCAGCTTTCCGTCCGTTTGTCCTTCCGCTTGCGTCACTCGAAAAACTGCCGTTTTTCATGATACGTATATTAAATATATATATATATATATATATATATATATATATGCACTGGCTGATCGCTTGACATGAAATAGGAGAAAGAAAATATGTTTGATTTTATTTATATATTTACTTTTTTTTTTTTTATATAGATTGCAATGTTTATTGTAAAACTGCTGATTTAAAAAATATATATATATTTAAAACATGCGTTTAATAAATAAATAAATAAATATTTTTTTAAAGGAAATTTATAAAAGGAAAGCAATTAAAATCAGAAAAATATAATTTATTTTCAAAATCTTACTAAAAAACAGAAATCCTAAAAATAAAATTAATATTAGAAGATTTTAAATTTGTTTTAAATGACAATAAAATCAACAAATATTAGAAAAAAAAAATGCAATTACAGCACCACCTGTTGAACGATTGGTCCCCTAATCTAATCAGCACCAGTTTCGGTCAGGGTACAACTAAATACCAAGTTGGGTTAAATTTCGTTCATTGGTTCGTGAGATACATCGTCCACAAAATTCGTGATACACACAGACACACAGACATTTTCTAAAAACTATCAAATCGTGTTCAGAACATCCCAAAACGTGTAAATCCATCGAAAACCGGAGTTCGAAAATTTTCACGAATCCAATACTTTATATTACGCATATAGAAGAAAGTAATAAATAGTGAAAATAATAAATAACTAGTATGTTGTAGCTTTCGTCTATATTTTCCCATGCGAAAACATGCAGTATGCAAATTATTCATTAAACCTATTTTCCAAGATGGATGCTGTCAATTTTCATTTCAGAAAAGTATAACATTAAAAGTCGAAAGGAAGCCAGTTTTGTGTCCTATAAATAACATCTTAGAAAATCAATTACTTTTTGTTTTGTTTATTTGTTAAAAATAAATAATCTGGTATGTCACTCAGACGACTTTCTCTTACCCTGAAATTTAATACTATAAATACAGGTTGCAGATTAAAAGGTAAGATAACGAGTACTGTCATGTAAACCTGTGTTAAACAAGTTAAATTACGCTTCGGAAGAGTACTGGTGAGCTCTTTTGAAAGATACCCATCATGAAAATTTACTCCCCTCGAGGGGGGACTTCCCCGCCAGGGGGGAGGCGAGGCTCCTACATACACAAAAAAAAATTTCCCAGTTGACTATCTCTATTACAAAAAAATATATATTCGTTTCATTTGGGTTAGTGCAGTCTATAGATGTTAAATTCTACTTACATGCAATTTACCCCATAGACATAATGTATTTGAATGCTTTTGAGTGTCCCTGTACACGAACCATTTGCTTCATCTCAACGAAAAGCTTAGTGTAGCATCCCTATATGATGCACATTTAGAATACCGAGTTTGGAATTTCTGCTACTATTTGTTCTTGAGATATGCTGATAACAGACACACAGACCATTCGCTAAAAACATGGTTTTCGTATTCAGGGGACCTCAGAACATGTAAATATAACAAAAAATCACGTTCTAAAATTGGACCCTAAAACAATACTTTCTCGACCCTATAGGTAAGAGAAAATAAAAATATTGATAACTTTGTTTCGAATTGACGAGTTCTTTTAAAAGTTATTGAAATCGTAAATATTTACCCCGCCCGAGCAGAAGTGGAAGCGACGTTCTTTAGATGTGCAAAAAATTTTACCTTGGTTGATTGTAATAGCGATAAACGACTCTCTCTTTCTTTTTAATTTCACAAACTTTGGTTAAAAATAATCATTATTGTGTCCATTTACATCAAATTTCGTCGTATGCTGCTATATTAAAAATGTTGAAAAAATAGACCGACCCAACTTATGTCAATGTCCTGTCGAATATAATCTCAGATTGAATTTCGTCCATTGATTCGTGAGATGCAGCGTCTGCAAAAATGTAGATACATACACACACAGAGATACAGACAGACATATTCGAAAAATGGTCAACAGGATGACAGTGCCATCTATTACGCGTCACGCACCAAAAGTTTATAAGCCACTGATTGATGTTAAGGTGCAACTAAATAATAACTTTTTATGGAATCATGTGCATTAGTTCTCGAGCTAGATTTGACAGAAAATTGTTTGCCTCTTTCACACGCATATATCAGACAGGTGGACATTTTCTGAAAATGGCCAAATCGTATTCTGACGTCTTAAAACAATCGCAAATCGATTACAAATTTGAAATGAAAAAATTTTTACGAATATGATTTTTTTTTCCTCTATTGGATGTAGAAAAAAAGTTATAAAAACTGTTTTTATAGTAACTATAAGAAATATATATCAAACACTTTTAATAAATAATAATAATAATAATAATAATAATGAAATAGAGAAACTGTATTATTTATGATGAATTTGACGTTTGTGCAATAAATAACTTTAACAGAACCCAGTTTTATTTATTTTATACAGAAATATAGAAAATTGCTTAAAATCAAATATGTTTTAAACACTTAGCAATAAAGTTGAAAGTATTCATGACTTCGGTTTATCTGTCTGTCTGTCCGCGTTCTAACTCCCCTAAATATTAATGAAATTTCTTGAAACTGATAAGTTCATTATCGGATGTTCCCGATGGAAAATAGAGTAAATATCTCTATCAGTTTGTGTACAGGAATACCCGAAAGTACTCCAAAGCATTATGTGCTCTATGAGAGGTATTTCTATAATCCATATTTTAATACCTTTACTTTGCAGAAATCTTAATGAAATTTACGTATTTTATTCATACGCCCAAAAGAATGCTTTCCATAGCATATAGTAGTACAATTAGCACTCAGATTTACAGAGATACCTAAAAATATTCAGATATATTAAAGGCTATATAAGGAAATAGCTAGAATTGCATTTGCATTTTTATTGAGCATTTTGCACTTTCTAACAATTTTTAAGTGGGAATATGATTTGAATTATTTTATACGTCTGTCTAAGTATCCGTCTGTCTGCTTCCAGCACTTGTAAATATTTTCAGAATTTCTCAAAAATGATATAGTTATTCAAGTTCACTATGATATGTTTCCTATTTAAAATGGTCAGTGAATAACTGTTTTTTGTAAAGGGACATGCCCGAAAAATGCCAATGCATACTACGTTTTAGGGGAGACATTTTTATACATCACATTTAAATAACTCTCTATTGCAAAAATCATAATAAAATTGGCATTTATTGTTAAGATGCTAGAATAATGTTTTCCATGGAATATGATATGGTTAATCTCCAGATTTACAGGGCTACACTAAAATATTCAGATATATTACGGACTACAACTGAAAATTGCTAGAATTTCATTTCGTGTTGTGTTATGCATTTTTAACACTTTCCAACAATATTTAAGAATGATTATGAATTCAATTGGCCTGACTGTCTGCCTTTCTGTCATTCTTTCTGTCCGTTGTGTTTATAACACAGGAAAAGAATATTGATGGTTAAACGGGTTAAACGATGCATCGAGTACGTACACTTGGAAAATGTTAATAATTAATGCGGATCGCATGATTTTTCGTTCTTGATATAATATGTAGTTTTACAGTCGAAATGAAGAAAAAGTGACAGTTCATTTACTTTCAGTGAGGTCAGCCTTGAAAACGAATTTGGCGACCCAATTTGGAGAAAAATAGTAGTTTAGGGTTCAAGAAGTTTCGAAGCTGTACTGTGCACGGGGGCCGAGTTCTAGAACTTTTCGTGGGATTCTGGATTGAAATACAGCCAAAAAAGTACAAATAGGAGTGAGTTGACTTCTACAAGAAAGTTAAGTCACTGCGAGTCAGTATTTTCAGAAAAATATTCTGGACGATTGGAGACTGTGATCGAAGTGACTGAACTTTGTTCGTGAGCTAGTGAAGACTTCTGCTCTCGAATATTTGATGTTATTTGCTTTACTCCTATGGATTGAGTGACTATTTTCTTGGAATGTTCAGAATATTCGTCGAATAATGACTTTCGTGGTACGAGTGACAGCTTCATTGGACTGCCATTAGAATATTCGACGAAATAACAGTACTATTGGATTGTTTCGAGAATAATTGTTATAATTACAGTTTTGTTGTACTGATTCGAGAAATTACATTAAATAAAAAGAACCTGCTTGTTTCTTTCTTTCTTTCTTTCTTTTTTTTTTTTTTTTAACTATTTTCTCCCAACAAAGTCGACAAGTATTTTTCGTAACAATATTTTTATTTAAAATATTTTTTATATTTTACGCATTTCAGATTCGGTAATCATTCTAAAATCAAATGTTTAATCGCATATTTTTCATTGTAAGTGAATCTCTAAATAAAACTTACCTTAAATTTTGCCAATGTGTATCGGGAAAAAATGAGCCATTTACAAAACTTTCTTCTATATCATTGTACTTTACAACGTCGTCTACCTGCGAACATGGGGGGAAAAAAGTAATAATCATAGTTTTTCCCAATAAAGATTTTACATGTGCAGTTTGGGGAAATTTTAACCAATAGATGCTGAGATGTAGTCATACTTAAAATTACAGAAGTAACAGTAGCACCATCATCTGTCGGTTAATGTACACCCAAATGAAATCAACATTGATTTTCACTATCGACATTTCATATATTAAATATGGTGTATTCATACACTATAGAAGCTGGTGTTACAGTCTTTCCGAGCATGAGAAAATTTGCAGAATAGTTGCTCCGCCTGTCGACCGATATATTTCTAATTTTAATCAGCATAGTGTTTTATAATGATCTTCTCAGATATCAATCTTTATATGATTATATACAATCGAAGCTGAGATGTAGCCTTTTGAGAAATCAGGGAGTTCGCAGCATAGGAACATTAAAGGTAAATAGGCATAAAAAAAAATAAAAAAAAAGAATGATTTTTTTTTTTTATGAAAGTCACATTATTTTCTGAACTAAAGCTTCCACAAAATTTTTGTCTCACTCATTACCTAAAAATGGCCACATCATTTAGAACATCTAAAAACGTGGAAAGCCATCGAAAACGTGATAATTCATCATGTTTATGAATCCAATACTTTTTTTTATGGATAAGAAAGTAATAAGTAAAAAAGATTCATAAATCTGGTTCGTCATTGTCATTCGTATTCCCAAAACCTTACGGCTGTTTCCGATAGCTAAACCGACTAAAATAAATTTTTCTGAGTAATTTAACTCTGTTACGAACATTGAAACAAAACATTTTCTTCATAACTTATTATTCATGATCATGTGCAAATGTTTTCAGGTTTTATTCCGAGCAGCAGCGTTCTATTATTTCTTAAACGTGATTTAGGGATTATTTATGATTTTTCAGTTTTAATCACGCATTTTTGTTTTTATGTGACTCACAGAGAATATAAGTTTAGAAAACGTTTTTATACTCTTTTAAATCGACGATTTTTTTGGAGAAAAACTCTATTATCATTCACCGACTTAGAAAAAAAAGATTTAAAAAAAATGTTCAATTAATTGAAAAAAAATATATCTAGTTAGTTGTGCAAATTACTACTAAATATTAAATAACATAACAAATACAAAATAAGCATTAATGTATATATACAGTGCAACCACGTTTCCTACGCCTAGCAGTGAGGATGAGTCCAAAATCTTTGAGGGGTGAAAAGTTGACCGACAGGTTGGAATTTAGTAAACATCAATCATTCGGTTCGCGGTGTTCCCTTATCGCTTATTTTCTCTCAACGAAAAAATTATCTCCCCTGGACTCGTTCAGTCAGCACATGCGCAGAGGCTTCCGTCGTCGCAAGAAACGTGGTTAAAGATTATATATATATATGACGTTTATTTAAAAATTGGAAATGTGTAGATTCTGAAAAACCTGCACAAGCCACGTCTCGGGAACAGGCTGAAAGGAAAGGTTTAAAAAACGAGAAGAAATTGATGAACAGCGACTCGATAGATATTACAGATGCTCAACGGACAACAGCTAGAAGACAAGGAAAAAAAAAAATAAAACCAGGCACAAGCCATGCGCCAGGAGCATGCTGAAATGGAAGCTGCTTGGAGACGAAAAGAATCTGACAAACCGAGACAAAGTATCTGAAGATTGCCAGAACAGGTTGTAGAAGACAAGAAGAAACCGAAGAGTAATGCTATTTTCAAATTCAAACTTATGCTAGACGTCATACTGATATATTTCTCTCACAGTCAACTCTATGTTGAATACTTCCACAAAGGAATTTCTTACAATCTTTATGTTTATGCTCCTTAAGGATAAACAAAAAATATTGTTTACACCTAAATTCTTTAGACCCAACAAGTTTCTTCGACCTTCGCAGTTAAGTTTGGAATCTATTTATACAAAACTTTCACTTGCAATATCATAAAGGTGGAAGATGATTTAATTTAACTTAATTTGATTTATTTTAATTTCTATTCTTTCTCACATTTTCTTTGATTCGAAAATTCTTGGAACAATTTCAACCCGGGCAGCACCTATAGGCCTACTACTCTAAGTATAAAGAGACAAAAGTCAGTTGTTTTTTGCTAATTTCTTTCTATTATGTTTTCTGTAAGTTATCTGAATGAAAAACGTTTGCGAAATTTTAGAATGGAATATACAGATAAGATCGCGTGGTTGAGAAACTTTTCAAAACAATACAATGGACACAATAAAGATAACTATGTGTAGTGGAAGGTGATTATAATAATGTTTTCGGCACTAATTCAATGAAAAGAGAGGGATTTATGGCAGACTCTTCCTTAAAACAGTAATTTAAATATTACATTTATAATTTAAATTGATTATCAAAACATTGCTTGTTATAAAATAATACCGTTCAATAAGGTAAAGAAAAATAATCTATTAATTTATTAAATAAACTAAATAAAGTCTTAATCATCGCATACTGAAAAGCAGTATGTTGCAATCGCAGTCATTACAAAATTTTCTTTATAGCAATCGGATATTTCAGTTGCAGAGTCTTATTATTCTTAGTATTATTACTTTCTTCTATATATATAAAAATAAAGTATTGGATTCGTGAAAATTTTCGATGGATTTACACGTTTTGAGACATACTGGATACGATTTGACTGTTTTTAGAATGTGTCTGTCTGTGTTTGAAATTTTGTGGACGCTGTATCTCACGAATCAACGAACGAAATTTAATCAAATTTGGTATTTAGTTGTATCCTGACATAAATGGTGCTGATTAGATTTGGGGATCAGTCTCTCAACAGATGGTGCTGTGATCCCATTTTTTCTGAACTTTTAACATGGCAGTATAGGACAAATTTCGTATAAATGTACATAATAAGTGTTATTTTTAACGTGTGATTGTACAATTAGTATGAATTATTGATAATAATAGTAGTAAACTAGGAAGAAAAAATTTGTACATGTGGAAGCATCACTCCCCCCCCCCCCCCCCCCTCCACCCGGGATTGTAAATTTTCAATATGGGTATCTTTCGAAAGGTCTCGTCAGTACCTTTAAAACTAATGGTTGAACCATAGATCTGTGATAATTTAAAACAAAGTTTTTTTTTTTTTTTTTTTTTTTTTTAAATGGGGGAAAAAAAAAAAAAAAAAAAGGTCACAAAATTGACTTTCTTACGGCATTTAATGTTATAATTCTGTCAGATAAAAATCGTCTGCATTTATCATGGAAAATAATTTTCGTAAATAATAATTTAATAATTAATTTGGTGGTGGCCTCATTATACTATACAGAGAAAGTTTCTATATACATAAAAATAAATTGTTTCATGAAATATTTTGACTTTTTTTTTAGGGGGATTTACGCGTTTTGAGATATCTTGAACACAGTTTGGCCATTTTTTACTACAGATCAGGAACAACAATTTGCAAGTCAATCAGGTGATTTTTGCGACCGTACACACATACAAATTCTGTCCGTAGGCCATAATGATGAGAAAAACTTTGATATGTCCCTTTACATGAACTATAAACAGAAAACACAACCAAAAACATTTCTGTATGCCCCGTGAACCGCTGTATCAATTTGTAAGTCAACTGGGTATTTTACGGCCGCTACACTGAGAAAAAAAAATACGACCTTCATCTAGAATTAATAAGCGGTCATTTTCCAAATCCCTTAACTAGAAATATAGATTTCCAAGCTATGCGCATAAGACACGCCAATAAACTGAATAGATGAAATGATCGAGAATTTCTAGTTTACACATTTCTAGATGGTGAAACAATATTCTGAATCTTTTGTAGAGCAAGAAGTTCTCGCTTGATTTTCTAGAATTAGGTAATAAACCAAGATTAT